>MCJB01023941.1:118085-133084 GCA_002018475.1 Nicotiana obtusifolia
GGAATTTGGCGTTATTTTGGCAACTCATGTCAATAAAATGAGTTGGTTTAAAATAAATAATCATCTATACCTCAATCCTGAATTGAGCGGAACCAGCTTTATGTATCTCCTGTACCATTCAGCTCTATTTGGATCGATGTAGCACGTGCCTTGATGGAGTATATCTCAATGAATTCAGTGTTCAGAGGACTCGTTATAGATGTTATACTTTAATGAAGCTTTTGTTATCTCACGAAAGACTGACAAAAAACAGATAAAAGCAAACCAAGTCTCACAAATCACAATAGCAGATGAAAAACAAAAAGAAAAAATAAATCTCATAATAGCCTCTTAGTTACTTCAAAGAATCTTGCTCTTCTTCCTTTAATCTAATATCCGAGGAGAAGCTGAAGAACTACTGGAATAACCTACTAGGATCCAAGCTGCAATAAAAGAAGATGAATGAGGTTTGACTGACAAACTTTAGATGCTCTTCATAGAAGTTTAGTTGTCCTTTTACCAGACAAAACTTTGCTTCCATTTCCAACTAGGTAGCATGGACTTGGACTTAAGTATGCATCTGGCATGAACTCGACTTGACATATCGGACATATGTAGATTTCACTTATCCCATCAAAGGCTAGTATTAATGGAAAAATGTGAGGCTCGTGAGCTACCAAATTATGGCAAACAAATCCTTACCCCGAACTTTTTTTTTTGATAATCGAGAAATCTCCTAGGGTCAATGGCGCACTGTTCAAAGTTTGGTGAATAATAGGCCCACACCTCTACCCTTCTTCACTTGAACATAGGCTTTTGTTTGTGGCAGGATCCAAAACCGTGACGTTTGCCTAACCCACACATCACACTTTTACCCTCTTACCACTGGACAACGCCCTGGGAAAAAATCCTTTTATCTAGACCTTGAAGCTTGGTCATTCTTGAAGATCTTCCAATGTGCGTAGCTTGTTGAATCAGTTTCAAGCTCAAGAACTTTTCGTTTTATGTCTAGTTATCCTTTTTTGATGAACCAATCTAGAAACAGAAAAAAGCTTGTGATTGCTCATTTGGAGGGTGGAGTTGGGGGAGGAAGCAATTGGAAATAGAAGCATGTAGACATTTCCAGTCAGTGTTTTTGTTCTTAGAGTGAGAAAGACTGAGTCAGTTACGCACTCGAAACCATCAGTTCTTTTGGCTCTCTATCCAAGTATTAGGTTCAACACAGTAAGATACTTCCAGATCTTATCTTATTCTTTTAAGGTACTCTGTCTATCTTTTACCTCATGGACTCAAACAAGTTCTTATCCAACATACTCACTTTACTGCGAAAAGGAAACAACGTAGCAAGAACTTGGATGATTTATAGTGATGAATATAGCACTAACGAGCAAGAAAACATATATTCCATAAGAACCAATAGCTTTGTGCAGCTTAATCGCTTGCTTCCTGATTTATAGAGATTGCTCGTCAGACACGAATTTTTTATAAAGCTTGCACTAGGCTATCACCCTTTTTGGCTTAGTCGTAGCGTATCTTGTTGGTATGGGTTTGATTCTTGAATCTAGTCAAAAGTATAAAGGTCAATGTAGAGACCAACAGTTGAGACGAAGTATTAATCGTCCACAATCCGAAAGGGATTAGGGAAAAATACCTGAGAAAACGTCTTTGAAAGGAGTAATATTTGAACAAGTGTTAGTGGAACCCATCCATCTCCTTATTAAAGAGGACATAAGCGATAATACATGACAGATGAAAATCGGAGAACATCATTTTTCCTATTTTCTCTCCACTGAGGAAAAGAAGCGTTGCCCAAGCCAACAAAAGCAGACTTGCATGAGGTAGACCCTTTTCTTTTTTTTTTTTGGGGGTGGGGTGGGGGGGTTAAACAGATGATTTTATTAGTTATGTATATGTGAACTATTCCAACGGAAAAGAAAGGGAGACAATAACCATGAACATTTAAATGTATGCATCATTATCTATTAACAGTGACAGATACGGATCATGTTTCCTTGAAACCTAATAAGTGACACTTGACTCCTGCTCATCCTGTCCGCATTTTCTTTGAAACTTAATAAGTGAGGTGAGTTAGACACAAGTCTGATGAGGGTCAAACGAGTGATTGGGTCAGTCTCCTACAAGAACACAACCACTTTAGAAGTGTCCCTTCCATTCAGGAACGGACAACCATGGCCATGAAAATATTTACTGAGTTTCTATTTTAACTATTCGTGTTAATCTTCCCTTTCTGAAGAGGAAAATTTCCAGTTTTGCGGCACTGCTCTTTGCTTGCAAGTAATTGTTTCATGACAACAATCTTCTTTAATGCTTTCAAATTCTTGAGCATACCATCTTTATTACATGAAGTTTTAACTTTCCATTTTGGGCATTCAAGTTGATAAAGTGATTTAAGTTTATTGAATAGCATGAGAAAAAGACATGTTACATTACTTGATCGATAAGTATTTGGCTTTGTGTCTAATGCTCTTTTTGTTGTCTGGGAAGTTAAGGAAATATCATTCCATGGGAAAGTCGGTGCCTGAATTTTATCAAACTGCCATTGCGTATTTAATTCATTAGAGAAGTGGTTTACCAGTTTATGCTCAGTACGTATTTTGTAGTTTGCAAAGACTGAACAAAAGGTGATCTATCAAAAATTCTACAGAAAAAGCCTAACTTTCCTTTGAAGATACTGTTTGCTGTTGTTCTTGAGTAACTACTTGAGCAGAGACCAACACTACTTTTATTTACTGATCATACCCTAAGATGCATAAGGCCAAAATAGTAAAACTAGAATATACCGAGTTATATTAAAAACGGGAAGATGGATTCAAAAGACAAGGAGCCGTACTATTTTTTTTTTTTTAATTAATAAAAAAAGGGAACAAACAGCATAAAATGTGTAAGGTACAATATAAGCCAAGCAGCAGTAAATCATTAGTTCCCTTACCCTTGTCTTCTGCCACAAGTAAGCTGGAGTGCTTTCTCTCTTATATTTTAGCAGCATAGGTACATAGTATACACACATACATTAATTATATATAATACATCTACATATACATATATATTATTTGCTGGTTACAAAATTCTACAGATATGGTGCATGCTGATAGAGATATTCCGGGTAAACATTCTCTTCCTTTAACGAGGTTGTTGTTGAATTTGCGATAATGAAAGTTCATTCCTTTTTGTGTTTTATTGCAATTTTTTTCCTTTTTCCTGTTGTTAGGACGAATAATCTTGCTGTTGCTTACATTGGGCGGAATTGCTCTTTGGATGAATTATTATGGGTTTTTGGGTAAAAGACCGAGAAGTCAAGTTCGTTGATTAATCAAAAAGTATTTGGTGCCCCTTTCTTTGGCGGAGGTATGTGCAAAATCTGATTTTGATGGTGTCTTATGAAAACAAATTGGCAAGCTTTTTTAAAAAAGAGTCATAGTAATCTTTGAATCTCCAGAAAGGAAAAAAAAACTTTGAATTTAGTTTATTAGTTCTTTTTCTGGAATAACATGACCTCTATAAAATTTCTGCTTAAAGATTCGTGCTGGAACTTGTAATGCAATTAGGTTCATGGTGCAAAGGAGGATTATTTCGGTCAGCTACCAGATGATGTTTTAATTTCCATTCTCGCACATTTGACAGTAATAGATGCAGCTAGGATGAGCATTTTATCTAGAAGGTGGAAATATCTCTATGCCTCTATGCCTACATTAGAATTCGAACCCCTTGGCAGGTTTGGGATTGACCCTTTCGATCACAGTTGTTGCCCTTACAATCAGCAAAAACTCTTGAAAGTACAGTTATTACAGCTTTATTCGGGTCGTAAAGTGGCTAATGTTGAGATGACCTTTTGCTGTGGGAGAAAGTATTTTAGGGAATTTGACCAATGGATGCATTCTATTTCAAGATTAGGTGTTGAAAGACTACGTCTTTCATTTGATTGTGGCAGTGATCACCCCATCTACAACTCCAACCCCGTATGCAACTCCAACAAATTGTTTAAATTTTCTCTTGAGCTTCTCTCTCAGGCATCTTCATTGAAACACCTGTATTTATACCATTGCATTATCCAACCAAGTCCCGGAGTCCGTCTTAATTCCCTTAGGACCCTTACTTCGGTCAGTGTTCTGTTAGCAAGCGGACAACTTGAGAGTGTTTTTTCCTCTTGTTTGAATCTTAACCAGTTAGAGCTAGCATGTAGCAAACCTCCTTATAAGCTATGCATCTCTGGCACGGTGACATCCGTTTTTTTCTTAGCTTGTGGCTGATTGGAAGAGATTGATCTTCGAGTTAAAAATCTTCGTCGATTTGAGTGTACTTTTTTTAGCAAAGTATAATTTTATTTTTCTTTTGTTCCCATGTTGGAAATTATAATGATTAATTTTAAAGGAGCCGCTGCAATGCCATACATATTTGGTGATTTTGCAAGAGATTTACCTGCTCAAGTTAAATCTTTAACAGTCAAAGTGGGTTATTCTCTGGTATCTGATGATGTCTTGTCTTCTCAAATTCCTTTGGTCTTTGTCTTTTTGAAAATCCTGATCAATTAAGCATTCTTTATTTCAGATAAAATACTTCCCAACCGAGACACAGATGTTCAGAAACCTTAGGGAGCTAACCTTGGTACTTGTGTTCACGTACGACTTTGACATAGTCAAAATTTACCCTCTCTTGGGCGCTTGTCCTCTTCTTCGACATTTGGATTTAGTGGTGAGTTATCTATATTCATCTTTTTTTCTTTTACTTTTTGGATATTCTGAATATTGTTTGCTTGATCTTATATGCTGTTGACTTCTGCATTTGTTGAACTCTAAAGTCCACTCTCCCCTGCCCCGACATGCATGATTTACTGGTAATTCTCCTTGTGTTTATGTGTAATCATGTTTCTGTCAAAAACAATTTATACTGGGAAAAGTAGTATTATTACCAATAACCCTCATCTGTTGGTGTGCTTAGGTTGTCACATGAGACAAAACACCCTTCACTACCTAACTAGTCTGGGAACTAATAAAAATTTTTACCCTAAATAATAATTTGGTCTACTATCAAAGAAATCCTTTGTTTTTCTGCCGGGGAGATTATGAGCCTGTCTGGGTTAGCTAAATTTAGATAGCATTTAAGCACCAAGTGCTGAAAAACATTTTTTAAGTGTTGGAGGTGGTTTTGTGATTAAGCAGTTACGTGTTTGGATAAAAGTGCTGAAGCTAAAAATAAGTTGTTAATGTGTTTGATAAAATAAATGCTTGTTCTGTTAAAGGACCAAAATATCCTTAAATCTGTTAACACTATAAAGGAATTGATTACCGAAAGATTTTTAATTCTAAAGTGATTCAAATACAAACTAATCAATTTTGGATGGGCAGCATTTGCTATTATGATGGTATTGTGCACCTACGGTTTAACAAAAGATTTTTAACATTACAGAATGTGGTTTCATGTATTCATTAAAATATCATAGCAAAGAAGAAACTGCAACTTATGTTTCCCTTGACCAGAACAACAGGAAACAATGTTGAGACACTTTTTCCAGGAATTATCATTGTATTGAGAATTGCATTCTAGAATTGTTACATCGTTCATTGCCTCGGCAGGTTAAAGTTTCTCTGAAGAATAATAAAAATGGTTTACCAGCATTTATGATTAGTTGCAGAAAAAGGTTCCTTCACTTGTGGATAGTTGACCAAGTGTAATAGATGTTAGAAACCCTACATGATTAGAAGGGGCATATTTGTCTGTTTTGTTTCTGAAGATATTTACAGTTGTAATAGCACGCCTTTATGCTAGTTTATCTATAAAATTACTTTATCTTCTCAACAAAAAGTATCTTGAATTAATTTTTTTCTACTAGTATATTTTTTCTAATATTCTGGGAATGACTGATTTGCATTGAAAACCTTGTTAATGCTGATATTTGATAACGACGTACCACATAAGTTTAGTTGGCAAAGTACAAATCTTCAAGGTCTTGCATACATTAGAGAACTATATGTTATCATTCGTTCATTATAACTAGCAGATGTTATGCCTTGCTGTGTGCTAGAAAAAGTCTAACTGGACTCGTAACTGAATGAAACACTTACTATAGTTGATTTCCATGAACTATTTTTGTGATCAACAGCATAATGAACTACTTAAGTATATTCCTCACTGTCCAATTACTGTGCTGCTTTAGCAAGTAGTCTTGGTTCAGTCAAATGCTCACATTGCAGCTTGCTTAACAACATAAATCATAGTTATATTCAATTAGCAATACGTTGATCTCATTCTCGTTGCGATCTCAGCAATCAAGGACAACAAGGGGAGAAAGAGGAAGTGACATAAGGCCTCCTTTATCTCCTACATGTCACACTAAGCTAAAAGAAGTGACATTCGGTGGATTTCATGGATCCGAAGCAGAGATTGAATCTGCTGTTTGTATTCTAAGAAGTGCAATGGTACTTGAACGAATGTTTCTCAGCCCATGTTTTAGTTGTTATTCTGGTAGTGGTACATGGGAGGAAATGTTGGATATTTCACTCGATGAAAGAAAACGCAACTCAATCCAACAAGAACTACATGGGCAAGCTATCTCTAGGAATGCTGTGGTGATCATCCAATAGGTTTTTGTACAACTAGTATATCAGCTCTCTACTGTCGTCAGTGGTATGTGAACTTTTTGAGGTTATGGAAGTACCTATTTATTTGTTATTGCTAAACAAAGACTATATTTTATGATATTTGAATGGTAGTAGGTTCATGCTTTAATGAAGAAGCATTGTCTGCTTGTGCAGCATTTTCTTTTGCTCCCATAGAATGGATGGTTGGCCTAAATGCTCGTGCAATTATGTGACAACGGTATAATGCTATTATTCTTTCACTGCACATGCACATTTTCTCTCATTTTTATTCTTCATTTGAATAATTTTAGGTTCTCCCTTGGTGTTTTAGCACATAGTATGGTAACTTCCTCTCCTAGTTTTAAAGACTATTTTGGTGCATTCTATCCTTGGTCGTTTGGCACGTCAAACATTATCTTGGTGCTGGCAGCTTACGTATTGCTTAGAGGCATTTGGTATGGGTGGCATTCTGTTGATATTAACCATAGCTCCCTTGCTGTTTGTGGCTGAATTATCGTGCCCAGGGGAATGATAGCATCAAGGACAAGGATAGAGTTTTGGAAGATCCAAAAAGGCCATTTACAAGATCTCAAGCTAAAGAGTTGCAGACTAAGGTTGCTAGATTTTATTGGCAAATAAAGAAGCTTTTAATTGTGGAGGACGAGCTCAAGCCCAAAGGAGATGAATTGTACAAGTTTTACAATTATTTGGTGGGTCAAATTGAAGTCCAAGAGGAGGAAGATTAGGTCCCGAACTCGGCCCTTAAAATCTACTAGTAAATGAGCACCCAAAAGAGCTCAAAATGAGCTTAAAAGAGGTCCAAAAGGGGGTGTTTGAAAAGGAGCTCAATACCAATGGCCCAAACAAGTAGTTTTAAGGCCCAAATCTGCCCCAAAGGGATTTGGCCGCCCCTATCTAATTTTGTGACTTTTCTTATTTCTTAGCAACCACCCTACTTAATTTTGATGACTTTTGTTACCCCTTAGCAGCCCTCTACCTAATTTTGATAACTTTTGTTACCCTTTAGCAACCCCCTACCTAATTTTAAGGACTTTTACTCCTATAAATAAGGAGTTCTTCTCATTCATTGATGGACTTCATTCTTGATTAAGAATATCATACTTTGAGAGTTCTTTTGAACCTTTGTTACTTATGCTTTGAGATTTATCTTTCAACCTTTACTTGTTCATAGTTCAAGGTAGTAAGATTACTTCTCTTTTGTGATATCTTTGATTCCTTTGTGGTATTCTTAGAAGGCGATTAATACTAGTTATTGATTGTTGTCTCAAGTTACTCGTAAAGCGGTCAAGATCCGAAACTATTGTTTTGATTTTTTTTAAGTAAAGGTGTTTGATTTCTTCAATAAATCAAGACGTTGTTGCTTGGATCTTGTCAAGGCTATAGAACTTGTGTTCTTGGAAGTTTCTGGAATTCTTTCCTTGAATTTTCCCATATCCTTTATTTTCTGCACTTCAATTCTAGTTGTTCATTTCCTTATTATTATTGCTTCCGCATTTGCTTCTCAAAGTCTTATCCCGACCTTATTATTTTCAAGTGGTATGAGAGCGGTTCTATCAAGGTTTTGTTCTTGATAATTCTGGGGATTTCTTGAATACTAAGAGCGGAAAAAAAAAACAAGTAAAAAAAACAAAACAAAAAACGAAAATCAGTTTTAAAAAACAAGAATTGCTTGCTCTCCAGGAACTTTCTTTTGTATCTAATTTGTTTCCAAACACTATCAAAGGAAACCAGAAGAGGGGATCCTAGATTTCAAAGATAAGACAAAAATTCAATTTTTCTTACTCTTTCTAATCTAAATATATAATCCCTTCCTTTTTGTTCATGTCTTATTTCTATCGAGCCTAATAGTTTTAGGATTTGGTTCCTCTTTCATTTGTTCCACAAAATCTATATTNGATGATATTCTTTGTGACATAATCCCTATGCAAGCTTGTCATATCTTACTGGGTCGTCCTTGGCAGTATGATAGGAATGCTTTTCATGATGGAAGGAAGAATAGATATTCTCTTGAGCTAAATGGCAAGATATTTACTCTTGCACCTTTATCTCCTTCTCAAGTATTTGAAGATCAAAAGAGATTAAGGGAAACAATGGGAAAATCAAGGGGAGGGATAAAAAGTGAGCTTGAGGAAAAAGAAAAGAAAGGAGGTCAAGAGGTAGAAAAAAGAGAGATGGCCGAGTGAAAGAGAGAGAGGGAAGCAATTTGAGAGAAGAGATAAAAAGGCTTTGAATGAAAAAAATAGAAAGTCTTGGTGGGAGGAAAGAGGCCAAGGAAAGAAAAAAAAAGAGTTTCAATATAAAAGCCAAAGAGTGTTTAAATGCAAGAAAAGAGGGATTGCCCATAATACTACTTACTTACAAAGAAGTTTTGATTAATTCTGACTTACTAACTTCTTCTTTGCCAAGAAGTATTTCTTCTCTTTCGTAGGATTTTGAAGATGTCTTTCTTGAAGATATTCCTAATGGATTGCCACCTTTGCATGGAATTGAGCATCAAATTGATTTTGTCCCTGGATCACAAATTCAAAATAGGCCTGCTTATAGGAGTAATCCTGAAGAGATAAAAGAGCTTCAAAGACAAGTTGAGGAGTTGCTTGAGAAAGGCTTTGTGAGAGAGAGCATGAGCCCTTGCTTTGTTCCTGTCCTATTTGGTACCAAAAAAAGATGGAACTTGGAGGATGTGCGTGGATTGTAAAGCAATCAACAAGATAACGGTAAAGTATCGCCATCCTATTTCTCGTCTTGATGACATGTTGGATCAATTACATGGATCTAAAATCTTTTCTAAATTTGATCTAAAAAGTGGTTACCATCATATTCGAATGAATTCTGAAGATGAATGGAAAACTGCTTTTAAGACCAAATATGGGCTTTATGAGTGGTTAGTTATGCCTTTTGGTTTGACTAATGCACCTAGCACTTTCATGAGATTAATGAATCATAAGGATTTTCATGAAAATTTTGTTGTGGTGTACTTTGATGATATCCTGATCTTTTCTAACACTTTAAAAGATCATGCAAAACACCTAAAACAAGTTTTTGAAGTTCTTAGAAAGCAACTTTTATTTGCTAATCTTAAAAAGTGTACTTTTTGTGTGGATCGTGTGATTTTCTTAGTTTTTGTGGTTAGTTCTAAAAGAGTTGTTGATGAAGAGAAAATCAAAACAATAAAAGAATGGCCTAAACCTAAGAGTGTAACTGAAGTTAGGAGTTTTCATGGACTTGCTAGTTTTTATAGGAGGCTTGTGAGAGACTTTAGCACCATTGCTTCTCCGTTAACTGAAGTTATCAAAAAGGATAAGAATTTTACATGGGGAAAAGAACAAGATGATGCTTTTAACTTGTTGAAAGAAAAGTTATGTTCTGCTCCATTATTACAATTGCCTAATTTTTCTAAATCTTTTGAAATTGAATGTGATGCTTCTGACAAAGGAATATGTGCTGTTTTGATGCAAGATTCTAAATCTACTACCTACTTTAGTGAGAAGTTGAGTGGAGCCACATTGAACTATTCCACTTATGACAAAGAGCTATATGCTTTGGTAAGGGCTTTAGCCACATGGCAACATTACTTGTGGCCGAGAGAGTTTGTCATTGAAACTGACCATGAATTCTTGAAATATTTGAAGAGTCAAGGTAAGCTTAATAGGAGACATGCTAAATGGGTTGAATTCATTAAAACATTCCCTTATGTAATTTCCTACAAACAAGGAAAAGAGAATATTGTTGCTGATGCACTTTCAAGAAGGTATGTCTTAGTTTCTACTCTAACTTCTAAATTGATGGGTTTTGATCAATCAAGGGACTTTATGCAAATGATGTTAATTTTGGCAAGATTTTTGCAGACTGTAAGTTGGGTCTTTTTGAGAGGTTTAATCTCCAACATGGGTTTATCTTTAAGGAAAATAAGTTATGTATCCCTAGTTGCTCTTTACATGAAGTATTTGTAAGGGAAGCACATTGTGGAGGGGTTATGGGTCACGTTGGAGTCCCAAAGACACTAGACATCCTTGCTGAAATTTTTTTTTGGCCTGGAATGAGAAAAGATGTTGAAAGAATGTGTGCACAATATTTGGAATGTAAATAAGCTAAATTTAAAGTGTTACCACATGGTCTTTACACGCCATTACTTGTTCCTACTTCACCTTGGATTGACATTTCTATGTATTTTGTGTTAGGTTTGCCTAGAACAAGATATGGTAAGGATAGTATATATGTTGTGGTAGATAGGTTCTCCAAAATGGCTCGTTTTATTTCTTGTTTAAAGACTAATGATGCTTCACATGTTGCTGATCTTTTTGTAAAAGAAATTGTTAAATTGCATGGTATACCTAGAACTATTGTTAGTGATAGGGATGCTAAGTTTTTGAGCCACTTTTGGCGTGTATTTTGGGGAAAGTTAGGCACTAAATTGTTGTTTTCTACTTCTTGTCACCTACAAACTGATGGACAAACTGAAGTATTTAATAGAACCTTGGGAAACATGTTGAGAGCTATTTTGAAAGGTAAATTGATTTCTTGGGAAGACCACTTACCTATGATTGAATTTGCTTACAATAGAACAATCCATTCTTCTACAGGTATGTCCCCTCTTGAGGTTGTTTATGGTTATAATTCCTTTACTTCCCTTGATTTATTACCATTACCTACTAATGATATTGTTAATCTTGATGGTAGGATAAAGGCAGAATGACGAAAAAAATTCATGAGCAAACAAGGCTTGCAATTGAGAAAAAAAATGAGCAAACTTCCTTGAGAAAGAATAAGGATCGAAAAGAAGTTGTTTTTAAACCTGGAGATTTTGTTTGGGTTCACTTTAGAAAAGAGATATTTCCTTCCAAAATGAAGTCAAAGTTTCATCCTAGAGGAGATCACCCATTTCAAGTCCTTGAAAGGATTGGAGACAATGCTTACAAGCTGGACCTTCCTGGTGAGTTTCAAGTAAGTGCTACATTCAATGTTACTAACTTGTCTTTGTTTGATGTAGGACCGAATTCGGGGACGAATTCTCTTCAAGAAGAGGGGAATGATAGCATCAAGGACAAGGATAGAGTTTTGGAAAATCCAAAAAGGCTATTTACAAGATCTGAAGCTAAAGAGTTGCAGACCTAGGTTGCTGGACTTCAATGGCAAATAAAGAAACTTTTAATTGTGGAGGACAAGCTCAAGCCCAAAGGAGATGAATTGTACAAGTTTTACAATTATTTAGTGGCCCAAATTGAAGTCTAAGAGGAGGAAGATTAGGTCTCGAACTCAGCCCTTAAAATCTAGCAAAAGAGGGGGTGTTTGAAAAAGAGCTCAATACCAATGGCCCAAACAAGTAGTTTTAAGGCCCAAATCTGCCCCAAAAGGATTTGCCGCTCCTACCTAATTTTGTGACTTTTCTTATTTCTTAGCAACCACCCTACTTAATTTTGATGACTTTTGTTACCCCTTAGCAGCCCTCTACCTAATTTTGATAACTTTTGTTACCCTTTAGCAACCCCCTACCTAATTTTAAGGACTTTTACTCCTATAAATAAGGAGTTCTTCTCATTCATTGATGGACTTCATTATTGATTAAGAATATCATACTTTGAGAGTTCTTTTGAACCTTTGCTACTTATGCTTTGAGATTTATCTTTCAACCTTTACTTGTTCATAATTCAAGGTAGTAAGATTACTTCTCTTTTGTGATTTCTTTGATTCCTTTGTGGTATTCTTAGAAGGCGATTAATACTAGTTATTGATTGTTGTCTCAAGTTACTCGTAAAGCGGTCAAGATCCGAAACTATTGTTTTGATTTTTTTTAAGTAAAGGTGTTTGATTTCTTCAATAAATCAAGACGTTGTTGCTTGGATCTTGTCAAGGCTATAGAACTTGTGTTCTTGGAAGTTTCTGGAATTCTTTCCTTGAATTTTCCCATATCCTTTATTTTCTGCACTTCAATTCTAGTTGTTCATTTCCTTATTATTATTGCTTCCGCATTTGCTTCTCAAAGTCTTATCCCGACCTTATTATTTTCAAGTGGTATGAGAGCGGTTCTATCAAGGTTTTGTTCTTGATAATTCTGGGGATTTCTTGAATACTAAGAGCGGAAAAAAAAAACAAGTAAAAAAAACAAAACAAAAAACGAAAATCAGTTTTAAAAAACAAGAATTGCTTGCTCTCCAGGAACTTTCTTTTGTATCTAATTTGTTTCCAAACACTATCAAAGGAAACCAGAAGAGGGGATCCTAGATTTCAAAGATAAGACAAAAATTCAATTTTTCTTACTCTTTCTAATCTAAATATATAATCCCTTCCTTTTTGTTCATGTCTTATTTCTATCGAGCCTAATAGTTTTAGGATTTGGTTCCTCTTTCATTTGTTCCACAAAATCTATATTTTACTACTAACAACTTTATACGAGTTAGGTTTAACTATAAATCTACAAAGCATTTGTTCAAAGGTTATCTCGAGAGAAAAAAAAGAAGGCAAAGTGTGTGAGAACAACTGAGAAAAAAGTCAATTTGTCTGATATAGTTTAAATTATTTAAGATGTTACGTACAGGTAGTGATGATGAACGAAGGGTTCTTCAAGAAGCCGAAATCAAAGCAAGAAATGATTTTACTCTGCAAGCTATGCATCAGCAATTCGAAAGGTGGAATTTGCAACTTGAAGAGATGAAGGACACCATTGCTGAGCAAAATGATACAATAGCTGAACTTAGAACGGAAAATAATGTTAGGTCCCAAGCTAGGAGAAATGAACCCCTTGCTCCCATTGTAAATCAAGAAAATCCTATAGATGATTTTAATGATATTGATTTTGATAGGATGGGAAGAGATAGGAGGGTACAAAGAAGTAGAGTAGAAGATAATAATATAAGTAGTATAAAAGATGAAGATGCCATCTTTTAAGGGAACAAGGGATCCAAACTTGTACCTTGATTGGGAAAGAAAGGTTGAAGTCATCTTTGACTGTCACAACTACTCTGAGGATAAGAAGGTTAAACTTGCTATTGTTGAGTTTTCTGACTATGCTGCTATTTGGTGGAAAAAGTTTACTAAGGACATATTGCAAGAACGACAAGCACCAATTTTTACTAGGGTTGAGATGAAGCGGGTGATGAGAAAGAGATTCATACCATCACACTTTCAAAGAGAGCTACAACAACGTCTTCAAACATTGAAGCAAGGCCATGCCTGTGGATGAGTACTTTAAGGCTATGGATATGGCTATTATCCAAGCTAATTGTATGGAGGAAGAAGAGGCTACAATGACTAGGTTTTTAAATGGTTTAAATAAGGAAATAGCTGATATAGTAGAATTACAACAATATGTAACAATAGATGGGTTAGTTGATTTGTCTGTGAAGGTAGAAAATCAAAATAAAAGAAAGCAAACTAGCTCATGGAAAGGTCGGTCAAACACCATCTCCAAGAAGCCATGACCGAATCAAGAGATGAAGAGTTCTTATAGACCTCAAGAAGACAAGGATAAAGGTAAATTTGAGAACAAGAGGAAGGTAAAACCTTTAACCCTAAACCTTTTACACCTTCTAGTTCTATTCAATGTCATAAATGTAAAGGAAGGGGACATATGATGCATGAATGTCCAAGTGGAAGAAACATCATTCTTAGAGAAGATGGAGGATATGAGAGCGAAAAAAGTGAGAGAGAAGAAGAGGGAGATGTGAGTAATGAAGATGATATAGAACTACCTAATGATGGCATGATTGGGGTAGTTAGGAGGATTATGACTATCAATTTGGGAAGCAATAGTGAAGAACAAAGGAAGAATATATTCCATACTACGTGTGGGATAAAGGGGAAAAACTTGTTCTATGATCATTGATAGTGGTAGTTGTGCTAATGTGGTGAGTTCGTACTTTGTGAAAAAATTGGGACTTGCATGCATGAAACACCCTACTCCTTATAGACTCCAATGGTTAAATAATAGTGGTGAAATAAAGGTAAACAAACAATGCATGATTTCATTCAATGTTGGTAAATATGAGGATGATATTCTTTGTGACATAATCCCTATGCAAGCTTGTCATATCTTACTGGGTCGTCCTTGGCAGTATGATAGGAATGCTTTTCATGATGGAAGGAAGAATAGATATTCTCTTGAGCTAAATGGCAAGATATTTACTCTTGCACCTTTATCTCCTTCTCAAGTATTTGAAGATCAAAAGAGATTAAGGGAAACAATGGGAAAATCAAGGGGAGGGATAAAAAGTGAGCTTGAGGAAAAAGAAAAGAAAGGAGGTCAAGAGGTAGAAAAAAGAGAGATGGCCGAGTGAAAGAGAGAGAGGGAAGCAATTTGAGAGAAGAGATAAAAAGGCTTTGAATGAAAAAAATAGAAAGTCTTGGTGGGAGGAAAGAGGCCAAGGAAAGAAAAAAAAAGAGTTTCAATATAAAAGCCAAAGAGTGTTT
>MCJB01023952.1:0-34909 GCA_002018475.1 Nicotiana obtusifolia
AGTGGATAATTTGATTTAATTGGTAGGTTTTGTTGGGAAGTTTGTAAAAGCCATTACCGGAACCACTAATAGGTAAACGTTCACCATTACCGACAAAAATAGGATTTATAGGTAATAAACATGGAGTGATTAATTTACCTGAATCCGATGTGATGTGTGAGGATGCACTGGTGTCCATGTACCACTGTGGGTCAGTGTAATTGAGATTCAAATTTGTGAGAGCTGTGCCGATATCACTTGAATTGAGAGCATTATTTCCTGTTGGACCGAAATCTGGTGATGTGTTGATGTTGGTGACCGTATAGGCCGGGTGTAGTGGTTGTTTGTCGGCAATAGAGTTGTTGTTGTTAATAGTTGCCGGTTCATCACCCATATCACCCATGATGAGGGGATGGGCGAAAAAAAAAAAAATTTAGAGTAAAAAGGCTCTGATTACCACGAAGTAATATGATCTTCTTTATTGATTCTCAATGGTTTACATGATCCCTATTTATGGTGCTAGAATACAAATCAAAGACCAATAGGGATTAGTATAGGAACTAAATCAAATCAATAGAAGATATGGAATAATAAAGATACTTTCCTAATATAAAATATATTCTCCTAATATAAAATATATTTTCCTAATATAAAATATATTCTCCTAATAACACTTAGCTTTAGTAATGAACAAAAGAAAGAGGATTGATTATGTATCACAATTCCATCCCTTTTTAGCATGCCCGTCTCAAATAGCATATACAGAGTTCAAAAAGAATTGGAAAAAAAAGAGAAGATATTTATGCATAATCCTCAACCATTGACATGTAGGGTAGTAGTATGAGCAGAGCTTACTTCGATTTGCAACATTACGGGCGATATCTTCAGAAGGAAGATTAACTAAGTGAAAAGGCGAGTCAGGGTGGTGATGTTCTGGAAGCTTCCATTCAAGTGAATTACTGCCAAAGCTTTTTAAGTCACCATTGTTTGTTGGCTCTTCTTTGCTGAAAGCACCAAAAAGCTCAGCCAAAGACTCAACTTCAGGTTTCCTGTAGTCCAGTAATCTGTGATAGAAGACGCATAGGTACCACATGTTCTGCAATGTTTCAGTTTAAGCTTCAAAACTAATAAATGAGTTATGTGGGTGTAGAATCGGAAAATATGAGATGTTATGGGTCTTCTATTGGAGTTGGGTCGGAGATATCAGTAACGGCGGCGAGTCCGGTGGCTGGTGGTGGCGGAATGACTGAACTTGGGTAAACGGTAGTCTCCTAAACCCAAAATGCAAAACCCTGCAATTTCGACTCAAACCCAAAAACGTACAATAGAAATATGACGCGTGGCATATTGAAGCTTACATATGAAACACGTGCAAGGTTCTACAGAAATATGAATCGACTTCCCGTGGAACTAACTTAAAATCCTATGTAATTGCTCGGAAAGTCCTTAGAAGATTCTGGCGGCTACGTAGAATATTCTAGAGAAGGGCTTACTTGTATAAAATAAGGATCTTGTGTATAATTATTGTTTACTCACTAGCCCCTATGAAACTAGTATATAAAGGGATCAATTTCTCTACAATAAAAAGCTTCCTTTTGGCAAATTTCTCTTATTTTTCTTATCTAACATTCCCTTAGCCATCTTGAGTGTAGTATTTTAGGCTGACTTGGCACAGCAAGATCGTGAGCGAGTTGTGTAAGATCGTAAGCAAGTTGTCAAGTGCCGCACGTGCGCTTAGTTCAAGACTAAGGACGTAACAACGTGGTATCATAACAAGGTTGCAACTAAGGGAATGGCGGACAATGGAGAAATTAACACAGCCAACACCCAAGCCAACGTCATCCAGGATGTTGTTGGCAAGAATAGCCGTAACAAAAAAAAAGGAACACCACCAACAAGAGCTAGGATGTGGTGCGGAGATTGTGCCAAACGAGGGGCTTACATCCCAAGAAGCATCTGCCACTGTGGCGAGCGAGGATGCAGTAGAGGTCCTGCCGGAGGACATCCCGCTCGGTAAATAGTGGGTAATGAAGGTGAACGAGGGGATGGACGCAGTCGAGATCTTTGGCCAACGCTTTGGGAAGGTGGAAGGCACCCTTAGCGTTCTTGAGGGACACACTCTTGAGGAGATTGAGAGTATCCGAAAAGACTTGGAGAGGCGTACGCACGCAGGCCGAGATGGAGCTAAGACAAACCATCACTACCTTGGAGTGCAGACTCACGGAGGCGGTGAGCATTATCGATGCCACGAAGGCTAAGATAGAGGCACTCGAGGAGCGTGTCGATGCTGGCGTGACCGAGGCAGACAGTAATGTTGTTGTGACGAGCAAACCGCCAGTGTTCAAATGTGTTCGTGATGCACAAGAAGTGGAGAACTTCCTTTGGCACTTGGAGAACTACTTCAGGCACGGTAGAGTGAGGGTCGATGAGGCTAATATCAACACCGTTGTATTGTACCTCACAGAGATTGTTGCGTTATGGTGTCGTCAAAAGTGTGCTGACATAGAGAAGGAGCTATGCAAGATTGAGACGTGGGAGCAGTTCAAGAAGGAGTTAAAGAAGCAATTCTACCCGGTGAATGTGGTGTATGAAGGTACGCGAAAGCTAAGGGAGCTCCGACAGATGGCCACAATTCGGGAGTATGTGCGCGAGTTCACTACCTTAATGTTGCAAATCCCGTCATTATCCGAGGAAGATTCACTCTTCTACTTCATGGATGGGTTGCAAAATTGGGCAACGCAGGAGTTAAGAAGACATCAAGTAGCCAATGTGGACGAGGCCATAGCGGTGCCGAGTCGCTTGTTGACTTCATGATGGAGCCTGCCAAGTCCAAAGAAGGCAACGCCGAGAGGGGTGAGGGAGATCATGACGAGGACAATGGGAAAGGCATAGTCGAGGTATAAAAGGGTAATGGTAAGGGGCCATCCCATAACGGGCAGGGGTCCAAGAGAAACGGCAAGGGGACGGAAAATGGTAGCGAGTACGTGCCTAAGGGAGGGTGCCACTTCTGTAAAGGATCACATCGGGCAAGTAAATGCCCGGAGTTGGGGAAGCTTGCAGCAATGATCGGGAACTTTGCTCAAGCACATAAGGGTGATACAGGAGAAATCGCCTACATTGGGGGGATGCGCTTGGAATCTAAGCCGAAAGTAGAGGATTCCAAAGCCTATCTCGGCGCAATGCAAATGGAGCATGGTGGTAGCAAGAAACATTAGGCGGACATAGAAGAAGAGGATGGCAAGTTACAAAGTGATGGCACGCTATCGAACTTAGACGAAGCACCAGTCAGAGAGGTCAAGTTTGCCAGTAAAGCTGTGACCACGAAAGGCAGCCAAATAGGGAGCGGAAGCATGTACCTGATGTTTGAGAAGCTGCTAGAATTGGTCTAGTCATGGGAGATTCAGTCCAAGAGCAAGGAGAGGCATCCGATAGGCGGAGGATCGAGGCCAACATTGCTAGCCGTCCAAAGTACAAACAGGGCAAGAAGAAAGGTGATTAGTACCTTGTGACATGGGAAGGCGAACCGCTCCATAGAGCATCATGGCTAATGGACAAAGATCTCCGGCGACACCAAGATGAGATGTGTGCGTACATGTCGATGCTTTATGCCGAGGTTGTCACAAAATTGGGTGGGGGAGAGTGTCATGACCCGCCACATCATCATGCCACATAGGTACCATTTGGCATATATTAATGCCATATGGAAGCTTACATATGAAATAGACTAACACATGTGGGAAGGTTCTACAGAAATATGGAGATTTCTCATGGAAGACCTTAGAACCCTATGGAATTGCTAGGAAAGTCCTTAGAAGATTCTGGCTATGTAGAATATTCTAGAGAATGGACTTACTTGTATATAATAAGGGTCTTGTGTATAATTATTATTTACTCACTAGCCCATATAAAACTAGTATATAAAGGGAATTATTCATTTGTAACTCATCAAACAAAATAATCAATTTCTCTGCAATAAAAAGCTTCCTTTGGCAAATTTCTCTTGTCTTTCTTATCTAACATTCCCTTAGCCATCTTGACTATAGTATTTTAGGCTGACTTGGCACAGCAAAATCGTGAGCGAGTTGTGTAAGATCTTAAGCAAGTTGTCAAGTGTTGCACGTGCGCTTAGTTCAATACTAAGGACGTGACATGACTCTCTTTTTTATTAAAGGAATATGTACTTAATTAAGTTTATATCAAACCAAGCAATTTAATCATATAACTTATAAATTTAATATGAGAATATATATATTATTGACTTATAGTTAAGTGCTGAATGAACTTTTGAAAGACTATTTTTATAAGATTATTTATATATTCGGAAAAAAGTAAATAAATTCACTTATATTTATTACATATATATATATTACATGATCACATTAGTTTTAGATTAGACTTACATTACCACATTAACTTTTTTGGTTAACTGAATAATTAATAGCATATGTATATATATATATATATATGCAAAATTACGAATTAGATGGAGCATTGCTTGCCCATATCTTCAAACTCGATACATGATTTTGAGCTTTGAGAAATGAAAATCAAATATACAAATCACGTACGTAAATGAGAGATTTTAGGTTGCTAACGTACCTCTTTGATGCATTTTCATTTATACACGTGTTTACTCAAAGGCAGATCGACATATAAGATTAAGTGTTCAAAGACCCATTAACTTGACGCGAAATATGTTTAGTAATGTAAAAAATAATAAGCAAATAATAAAATAAAATAGTCAACACCTAATAAACAAAAAGGTCCCTAAGTTCTTTGGTTCAAATGCGGAGTCTAAGGCTTGTTATACGTAGAAGTGTGAGAGTTTGATTCTTAAGTTAATCAAATTTTTAAAAATTGCAGCTACGAACACATAGACTTTCTCTTCTTTCCCTATTCCAATTTACTTTATTTTTTCAATTACTGACTTTTCTTTTTAGGTTTTTATTACTCTTTTCATTTATTTGTCTCATTAAAGCAAGATAAGAGAAAAATAAACAAAACTTTAAACCCTTTAACAGTTTTCCGAACGCACCCACTTCTCTTTGGCTCTTTTTCGAAATAGAGGTTGTTTCTTATCGTATTTATCCGTCCATTAATCAAGGATTTAAGATTTTGTCCTCCACTCCTTAATAATCTCAATCAGAAATTCAAAAAATAGGGTGAGAATTAAAATTCAATTCAAGCTAGATAGATTGAAAAGAAAAGATTTTGGCTTTGTGGCTCACTAAACAAAGTTTCGATACTCTAAAAAAGTGTAAAAACAAAAAAGATTTGACAATTGTAAGCAATAATGTTATTACTCAATCGTTTTTCAACATATGAAATGTCATTCAGAAGTTGTGATTTGTGACTAAATTTATTTATTTTTTTGTAATAAAAATATTAGTAGTAGTTCATCATGACATGTGATTAGAAGTTTTTTCTTGTAATGATAATATTAGCCGTAATTTCCTATTAACTTACTTTTTTTTACTATTGCATTTGAGTAGTTATGCAGTTATAATATGTGATTTGTCGCAACCTTATGTTATAGAGCTAGTAACTGCGACCTTAAAAGTATGGATTTATTACAATTTTTGAAGATAAAATATATAGATGTGATTAATTATAATTAATTAAAAAATATTATTCCGACAGAGTATGAAATATAAATAAAAAGTTCAAGCCAAGAATATATTAAAACCAAGATAGTATTATAGAATGTATCAAGCTTCATTAATTATTCCAATAGAAAAAAATTACTCCTTATGAAGTAAAAAAAGCTAAAAAGAAATTTTGAAAGACTAAAATATATAAAAGTCTAAGAAATAATTTTACTAAAAGAAAAATAAGAAAGACACCAAGACTAGTTCTTGTGTCTTGCAAAAGATTAATAGATGATCATTTTACAAAAGTGAGCTTGCTTATTTATGGGAAAAGATGACATTTGGTTACTTCCTACTTTGGCCAAAGTGAGATTACTTTGGCATCAATGATTTTTTCTCTTCAATTTCTCACATAATATACTGTCATGATGGTATTTTTTTTTTTACTTCTTACTAAGGTGTAGGGGAGATTACTTTGGCTAAAGTGGCTCTCTCTTTTATTTCTCACATATCATATTAACAATTAATATTCTCTCTGCGGATGAAAATCTTTCAATATGTTTTGGTCAATATGAGATATATTGGCCAAAGTGGTTTTTTTTCTTCCATTTGATATCTAATTTTTTTCTCCTTTCTTTTTTTTCATGTATTTTTCTTCCTCTAAGATTTATTAGAAAATATACCAGAATAAGATATCATTGTAGACGATTACAATTTTACTAAATTTAAATCATAAATTAAATATATACTAGTCAAAAGAAATAGTATGGTCTAGTATGATCGGTTCAATTATTTAAATCTAATTAAATTGATTTAAATAAGGGTCCAATCTTTTATTGGGCTAGCCCATTAGTTGTCTTCTATCAATTGGGTCGACCCATGAGCCTCAACCCTAATAACCCACTAAGATTTTCTGGGAGGCTACTCCATCCCACACCTATATAAGGGGTCACGGGAGAAGGCTAGAAACGAATCGAGTAAGCAGAAAGAATGGTTAAAGAAGCTATGAAGAATAGCATCAAGGTCTCCATCCATATCTGCAATCTTCGTCTGTGGTCAAATCCCAAAGGCGAACTCAAATCATATGCAGACGGCTTCAATCTTCCGTTCATGATAACCTAACACCAAATCCTGATTCGTGACAACCTTCATATTATTTGTGATGTACCACAAATCTGAAATTCGTCAAGTTCAAGATCAAGCTCTCAAGCTCTTGAACCATCATTCGTGAGGAGAAGAATCAGAAGACTACATCTCTTTAGATTTGATATATTCTAGAGATTGTAATCCCATCACTTGAAATCGAATATATTATTTGTCGTTATATTTCTTGTCTTGACTATTATTTTTCAGGAACGAAATTTAGTTGTTACAAATTTTAGTACGCCCAGTGGAACCATCTCTACCTCTCATATCTTCTTAACTCTCAACATTCAAGATCAATAAGATGGCTTCAAAGAAGAACTCAAAAGTTGCTAACTCCAAGTTTTCTTCTGACGTTGAAAGTATCTTGAACGCTACTGTGGGGAGTCTTGAGCCAATCACCCAAAACAAGGCGAACGTCTTGGGACAGCAAGCAATCCAAGTGTCGTATGCACCAATGCATGTTTTGTGATCTTCATCATCCGGAGAAGAAAGGTCATCTGCTAGCAAATCAGAAAGAGGAGATAATATTGCAGAAGTTGTGGAGAAAGCTCATGCTCAACTTACTTTATACAATTCCAAGAGTCAGCTTACCCAACCTGATGATGAAGTTTTAAGTGTTGGATTTACGCCAATCTCACCACATGACATGTTCCAAATTGAGTTCAATCCATGGGAAGATCTCGCTTACTCTTCAACATCTGCAATAATCATGGAGGCATATGACTCACACTTCGACAATGGACTACCAACTCGCAAATCTGACAAAGGCGATTGAGGATTAACAAAGTATGCTCAAGACAAGATGTTCGTATCGCAAAATTGACAGGCATAGTAGAAAGCATGATGGATGGAGAATCAAGCCATGCACCTGGAAAGCTCCCAGAAGTCCATGAGAATGTTGATCCTCCAACAAAACAAGCTTCATCTGCCAAAGAACTTCATTTCTCCTCCGAAGGATCAATTCCCATCGAACAATTGAAGGAATTCATCATCGAAACTATCAAGGATAAGTATGAGGTCGCCGTAAAGTCTTCTCTCACGTACGCAAAGCCGTATACTGCAATAATCGATAGCTTGAAGATGCCTGCCAGTTATCAACCTCCTAAATTTCACCATTTCGACGGCAAAGGAAACCCAAAACAGCATGTGGTGTACTTTGTTGAGACATGCAACAATGCCGGGACTTATGGAGATTACCTTGTCAAGCAGTTCGTCCGCTCACTAAAGGGGAATGCTTTTGATTAGTACAGGACCTCGAGGCCGGACCTATTGATAGTTGGGACCAATTGGAGCTAGAGTTTCTCAATCGTTTTTATAGCATAAGACGTATTGTGAGCATGGTGGAACTTACGAACACTCGCCAACGGAAAGATGAACCAGTTATCGACTTTATCAATCGATGGAGGAATGCAAGCCTCAATTACAAAGATAGGCTAAGCGAAGCTTCTGGCATAGAGATGTGCATCCAAGGAATGCATTGGGGACTTCGTTACATCTTGCAAAGAATTAAGTCTAGGATATTTGAAGTACTTGCCACATATGCTCATGATACGGAGTTGAGCATGGCTTCTGTGAGAAATGAAGGGCTTCCCATCTATGAACATCACAAGGGAATAGATAAGTAATAAGTCAAGAAATGGATCAAGTTCGTACCAAAGAATGAAAGAAAAGAATCCAGAACGTCAATGCCTCTCCTATGAAGTTTACTACCAAGGTGAGCAAGAAACAGATTATAAAAACAACTTCATCTCAAGACAATGCAAATTTGAAGTTAACTCTCAAGGAGATGCAAGAAAAGGAGTACCCATTTTCTAGACTCCGACGTGCCTGAGATATTTGAAGAACTCCTCGAGCTAAAGCTTATTGAGCTGCTAGAGATGAAGCGGCCAGATGAAGCTGGAAAAATCAATGACCCGAATTACGGCAAATACCATCGCCTTGTAGGTCACCCTCTTGAGAAGTGCTTTGTCTTCAAGGACAAAGTTATGGATTTGGCTCGGCAAAAAAAGATCGAGCTTGAAGATGAAAATGCGAGCACAAACCATGTCTCTATTGCCTTTGGCTCATTCGATCCAATTGAGATATGCACCTATGAAAGGAATAAAGATGGAGAATTGTCGGAGGATAACAAAGTCCGAGTTGATCAACCCGATGAAGAAGGTCGGACCCTGGTGACTCGTCGAAGACGCCGTACATTGAGTCCGCAAAAAGGATCAGCAAAGCAACCTACAAGGAATAAGATGGTGAGAAGACCGAAGAAGCAACAAATGGTTAAGAACCCAAAGAAGGTGAAGATAGAGACACACCATCACCAAAAGCCACACCAGCCGGTGACTTTGGGAGAATTCTTGTCGAGTTGGTTTCGCATGAGGATTTTTGACGATGATGACAATGCCTTGTGTTGTAATGCTGATAAAGGAAGACGAAAATAATGAAGTCACATCAACACCGTCTCCATCACTGTCTAAAAGTTTTATTGAGTCCGTCTTCCAAGAAGCATAAGTCTGTAATGCAAAAATCACCTTCACTGAAGACGATCTCCTACTTGGTGAGATACCACATAATCGCCCTTTGTTTATGGTGGGTTATGTGCTCGAGCAGAGGATAAGCAGAATCTTGATAGATGACGAATCTGCAGTTAACATTCTTCCCATTCGCATAATGAAAGAACTCGACATCTCAACTGAAGAACTTTCTAAGAGCCGTCTAATGATTCAAGGATTCAATCAAGGAGGACAAAGGGACATAGGGGCTATCAAACTGGAAATCACCATGGGAGATATGCAATCAAGTGCATTGATGCATGTGAGTGATGCAAAGACTTCATACAATTTGTTGCTTGGCAGGTCATGGATACACGAGAACAAAGTTGTCCCATCAACTTACTACCATGTTTGAAGTATAATAAAGATGGAGTGGAAAAGAAGATAATTGCTGACAAGAAGTCGTTCGCTGAAGCCGAGGCATACTTCGTTGATGCAAAGTTCTACTTGAAGAACTACATCGTAAAGGGAGTAAAAGTTGATGATATCACGAAGGCCAAAGGTGACAATATCGTGTCCAAAAGGGCTGATGTAGCTTCTGGTGAAGATAAAGTTACAGAAGCATACCAGGTTTTGAAAGGTCATAAAAAGAATACTGCAACTGCAGGCAAGAAAATAGCTCCTTTATTTCGTTACGTCCCAAAAGTAAAGAAAGATGAAGGAGAATCATCGAGCCTCCAAAAAGATACGCTAAAAAAATTAACCCTTCCTATCAAGTAGATTGATACCATAAAGTTGTCTTCAAAACCACTGGAAAAGTTTGTGGCCCCTAACATGCCTCAAAACAAGGCACTCCGCACAAAGCGCATAAATGAAGGTTTTGATCTAAATGCTTACAGGTTGTTCGCAAAGGCTAGATATGATCCCAACAAACCCTCTAAGCTAGAGAAGCTCCCACCTGAAGCTACTAGGAAAGCAAACACGCTGAAGGATAAGGAGTATGTGGTGAAGCAATCACGTGAAGGCCTGGGTTACAAACAACCCCCACCAGTTCGCATCTTCATAAGAAGAGCAAGTAATAACTATATCACGATGGAAGATGAACCCGCTAATCCTAATAAAAGACCTTCTGTCTTTGATCGACTTGGAGAACTAACTACAAGAACTTATGTATTTGAGAGGTTGGGGCAATTGCAAAGGAAGAAGAATAAGTCCCAAAGAAATTATAGAAAAATAAGAATACATGTGTCACCTAGAGTCCAAAGTATCTTCAAAGAGTGTCAAAGTCTTATCCCTTCCAGAATGAGGCGACAATCAGAACTTCTGATTTCATGCGAAAAGGTATTCAAAATGAAGACTCACATAGAGGTCCACACTAGAGAGCGTGAAGAAGATGAAGAAAGTATATGATCTTCATATCACATTACTGCGAATGAGGAGCAATACGCTTCATTTCTAAGGAAGGTCGACGAAAATTTGGGAGACGCCTCTTGGTATGGCCATATATCTTTCAATGATGGTGATCCCCAAGAAGACGAAGATGTCAAGGACGCTCCTTAGGAACTAGAAGAAGGAATTAAAATGACAGTTGATGCAATGAAATAAGTCAACCTTGGCATTGCGGAAGACTCCAGGCCAACCTATGTAAGTGCCCTGCTAACCACAAATGAAGAAATCACTTATGTTGAGCTACTCAAAGAATATAGAGATGTCTTTTCTTGGAGATACAAGGATATGTCTGGTTTAGATCCTACAGTAGAAGTTTATCATCTCGCGGTCAAGAAAAGAGCTCGTCCTGTTAAGCAAGCCCAAAGACGATTCAGGCCAGCATTGATCCCATCAAGCGAAGTCAAGGTTAATAAATTCATTGAAGTTGGTTTCATTTGGGAGGTTAAATATCCTACATGGATTTCAAGCATTGAACCTGTGAAGAAGACGAATGGCCAAATTCGAGTTTGTGTCGATTTTAGAGACCTCAATTATGCATACCCTAAGGACGAATTTCTGCTCCCCATCCTAGAGCTTATGATTGATGCAACCACCGGATACGAGGCGATGTCTTTCATGGACGGATCATCTGGCCACAATCAAATATGTATGGCATCGAAAGATAGAGCTTACTGCACTTCACACTCCTAAAGGCATTTATTGCTATAAAGTAATGCCCTCCGGATTGAAGAATGTCGCCGCCACATATCAAAGGGCAATGCAGAATATCTTTGATGACATCCTCCACAAGAACGTGGAATGCTATGTGGATAATTTAGTGGTGAAATCAAGAAAAAGAGGAAACCGCTTGCAAGACTTAATAACGGTGTTCGAATGACTCCAGAGATACCAACTTGGAATGAACCCATTAACATGTGCCTTTGGAGTTACTTTTGGAAATTCCTAAGCTTCATTATTCGACATTGAGGGATTGAGATAGATCAAGCCAAAGTTGATGCAATCTTGAAGATTCCCGAGCCCAAAATATACATGAACTGAAAAGTCTACAAGGAAAATTGGCGTATCTTAGAAGATTCATCTCAAGTCTAGCAGGGAGTGCCAACCTTTTAGCTGTCTCATGAAGAAGGGTATACCTTTTGAATGGCACCAAGCTTGTAGCAACGCACATCAAATCCTACTTGATGAAACCTCCGATTTTGGCGGCCCCTATACCAGGAAAGCCATTGATTCTACATATTGCTGCCCAAGAAAGGTCAGATAGAGCTCTTTTCGTCCAAGAAAATGGTGAAAGTAAAGAAAATTCCCTCTATTACGTGAGTAGGATGATGACCCCAAATGAGCTAAAGTATTCTCGATCGAAAAGTTGTGCCTGGCATTGGTTTTTGCAATTCAAAAGTTGAAGCACTACTTTCAAGCTCATGTCATCCGTCTTGTCTCAAGGGCGAACCTGATCAAGTTTGTTACATAAAAACCCGTCCTCAATGATCGATTAGCAAGGTGGTACCTCCAATTTCAACAATTCGAGATTGTGTACATCCCACAAAATGTTGTGAAAGGACAAGCTTTGGCAGATTTCTTGGCGGATCATCCAATTCCTGATGACTGGGAATTGAATGATGAATTACCTGATGAGGATGCAATGTTCATCGAAGTGAAACCACCTTGGAAAATGTATTTTGATGGTGCCGCACATCATGAAAGAGCTGGCGCAGGTGTCTTGTTTGTCACTTCTCAAGGAGAGGTCTTGCCATATTCCTTCACCTTAACACAACATTGCTCTAACAACGTTGCGGAATATCAAGCACTCATACTTGGTCTTGAAATTGCCGTTGATATGAGACAACTCCAATTACATATATTTGGAGACTCTGAGTTAGTGATCAATCAATTGCTAGATAGCTACGAGGGCAAAAATCCAGAATTACGTCCTTATCATGATTATGCGCAGAAATTGATTGGATGGCTTCGCAATGTAACTCTTCATCATGTACCAAGGAAGGAAAACAAGAAAGATGACGCCTTAGTTTCTCTAGATTTGAAATTAACTCTGCACGGCTAGACATAAATCACTATTTGCCAAAAATAGATAGTATCACCATATGAGAACCAGGATGAAGAAAGCAAGCTCGAGCATTTGGTAGGCGTCACTAAAGCTGAGAAGGTTGATTGGCGACAAAACATGATCGACTACTTATGTTATGGGATACTTCTAGAAGATCCAAGGAGAAAGATCGAAATTCTTCAATGTACCCCCCTCTTCCTTTAATACAAAGATACTTTGTATCGAAGATCATTTGAGGGAGTTCTCTTGTGTTGTTTAGGGGAAGATGAAGCAACACAAGCTATACAATATACACACTCTGGAGTTTGTGGATCACATCAATTTGGTCCGAAGCTCCACTTCCACAATAAGAGGATGGGTTACTACTGGCCGACAATGGTGAAAAATTTCTTAGATTATGCTCGAAGATGCAAGGCTTGCCAGTTTCAAGCAAATTTTGTACACCAACCACCTGAAATGTTACACCCTACTGTTGCATCTTGGCCATTTGACGTTGGGGATTGGATGTCGGACCACTTCCAAAATCTTCTAGAGGATATCTATACACCTTGGCTACTACTGATTACTTCTCAAAATGGGTTGAGGTAGTCGCCCTCAAGGAAGTGAAGAAGGAGAATGTTGCAAACTTCCTTTGAGTGACCATCATCTATCATTTCGGCATTTCCTAGTTATATAATGCCAGATAATGGCAAGCTGTTCGGTAACAAATTGATGACCAAGATCTATGACCTTTTTGGCTTCAAGCAACATAATTTGTCAATGTATTATGCTGCTTCAAATGGACTAGCCGAAGCATTTAACAAAATACTTTGCAACTTGTTAAAGAAGTTCGTCTCCAAGTCTAAAAGAGATTGGCATGACAAAACGAAAGAAGCTTTGTGGGCATATCGGATGACTCATCGCACGTCGACACGAGCAACTCCTTATTCTCTTGTTTATGGAGTCGAATCAGTTCTTCCTCTTGAGCGTCAAATACCATCTTGCCACTCGTTGTCCAAGAAGGTCTTAATGAAGAATAAAAAGCTTGTCTGCGCCTTGAAGAACTAGAGTCCCTTGAAGAAAAAAGACTAGATGCTCAACAAAGTCATGAATGTTATTAAGCTCGTCTTTCTCGAGCTTTCAACAAAAAGGTTCGCTTGAGGTCCTTCCAAGTTGGCGATCAAGTTCTTGCATTAATAAGACCTATTATCACCTCTCGCAAATCTGGGGGCAAATTCACTTCAAAATGGGATGGTCCATATGTGTTGCAAGAAGCCTATTCAAGTGGAGCTTACAAGTTAGTTGATGCAGATGACATGAGAATTGACCCTATCAATGAGAAATTTTGAAGAGGTATTATCCTTGAAGAAGATACACTCCTTAATGCACGAGCCTAAACTGCATGTTGCTATGCTCCTGGCCCACATGAGCCTAAAATGTGAACGACACCCACAAAAGAAAAGGAATCCGCTAGGTTAAAAACCTCGAAAGAGGAGGCCTAGGCAAAAGTTAGGATATAAAAAAATTCTCTAGGTTGAAAACCTTGAAAGAGGCGGCCGAGGCACAAAAACAAAGTTCGCTAGGTTGAAAACCTCGAAAAAGGCGGCCTGGGCAAAAGTTAGGACATAAAAGAAAAAATAAATCTCACTTATTTTGAACTGCATTATGACTTGATCATCTTCACCGAGGTACATAGGCAGCTTAGAGTTTTATTCTAAGCTCAATCACATGAGTAAATTTTTTTACTTATTTTGAACTGCGTTATGACTTGATCCTCTTCACTGAGGTACGTAGGCAGCTTAGAGTTTCATTCTAAGTTCAGTCACATAAAATTAAAAAAATGCGTTTCAATGTGACATGATCATCAAAATTTAAGTTGAGGCATTACGTTGATTACTCCAAATAGGCGTACATTGCTGAAAGAAAGAGGGCAATTTGTGTCGAGCCAAAATGGACATTTCATTGCTTCAATACTTTATGGATCTGATACATCATTCTCAAGAAAATAAAAGGATGGAAATATTTATACTTCGTCCTATATGAAGAGTCTAAGTCATAAAAGTAACTGACGCGATGGATTGTCGCTAATTTGTTTTGAATGCCTTTCCAAGTTCTCTTTATTTCTTCAAAACATAAGGCTACCGCAAAAACTTTGCATAGTTGAATTCAATGTGAATTGTTCCCCCATTATATGTCCTAACTGTGGAATTTCTGATTTGGGTTTTGAAAGATCAAGCGATACATGATCTAGAACTCTGACTAACCCAGAAGGTCTTATGCCTCAAAGACTTCTATACGCATGCAAATCTGAAAGTTTACGGCAATTAGGTCGAGTTTGGGAATTTTCTATTGATAGTTCAGAAGGACATCTGCCATAAAATTTATATGCTTAGGTCTCTGGGTTTACTTTCTAAAGGAGCAAACGGATTGCAATTCCGACACTTCAAGCTCAAGATAGATTTTTTTCGCTGAAACTACGTGAATCTGAAAGTTTACCGCAGTTAGATCAAGTTTGGAAATATTTTGCTAGCATTTCAAAAGGAGTTATACCATGAAATTTATGAAAATTTAATATCTCCGAGTCTACTTTCTGACAGCGCAAACGGATTGTAATTCCGACACTCCTAGCTCAAGATACAATTTTTTCGCCGAAAGTACGCAAATTTGAAATTCACTGCAGTTAAGTTGATTTCGCTAATTTTCTGTTGATAGCCCAGAAAAAGTTATGCCATGAAGTTTGTAGGTACTTCAGGACCCTGAGTTTAATTTCTAACGGTGCAAACAAATTGCAATTCTGACACTCCAAGCTCAAGATACGGTTTTTTTCAGTTGAACGTACGCGAATCTGAAAATTTTCTGCGGTCAGGTCAAGTTTGGAAATTTTCTGTTGAAAGCCCGAAATAGTTCTGCCATGAAATTTATATTTAGATCTCTGACTCTACTATCTGAAAGCGCAAATGGATTGTAATTCCGACACTCCTAGCTCAAAATATAATTTTTACCGCCGAAAGTACACAAATCTGAAACTTCACTGCAGTTAAGTCGACTTCGCGAATTTTCTGTTGATAGCCTGAAAGGAGTTATGCCATGAAATTTGTAGGTACTTCAGGTCTCTGAGTTTTTTTTCTAACGCTGCAACCGGATTGTAATTCCGACGCTCCTAGCTCAAGTTATGACTTTCTTTAACAAGAGCACGCGGAGCAACAAGGCCAACAGACACGACACATGCTGATATTTAAGAAAGGGAGAGAATCCAGATCTCAAAGAGAGATATCACATACTAAAAAATAAAGATACTTTTATTGCTCCAAGAAATAAGTACTCCATTACATGATATTAGTTATAAAAAATATCGTAATTTGAGAATCCTAGCAAAAAAAGAATAATCTAAAATCATGAAAAAAGTTTGAAGCTAAGGATTTTTTTGGTGGTTTGTCTCAACCACCCCTTTCAGGAGGGATAATTTTTCTGCTTCATCATCAGATAATGGATGAGTCGCTTCAATGGTATAAATTTTTCCTTCGCTAATGGCAATGTTCTCTTGACTTTTAGCAAATTTCAGTTGTTGTTTATCCAAGTGCGCAGTGATCTTCTTCTTTTTGGAGGCCAAGGCAGCTAGCTGTTGTTCGACATTCGCAACATTGGCTTGAAGTTTCTCTACAGAATGTTCACTTTTTTATATTCCTGGTTTGCATCATCGAGGCGTCGTCCTGCATCAGAAAATACTCTTGGTGAAATTCTTTAGTCATCTTGGACGATCTTAAAGCATCATAATCCGTGTACATCTTTCTTCTAGAGTCAAAGCAATATTTTCCTCCAGCTTTGTGAAGCTATCCAGAGAATCAAGAGAAAACTCTTTGATCCATTCACACAAGGATGCCACATCGTATTAACAAAAAAAAGTTTAATACGGGAGATAGCCTCTTGTTGTTTGAAGTTTGGAGCATCAAGATACAACGGCCATGGAGTAGGCTCGAAGACTTTTTGACGTTTTGCTTGACTTGCGGTAGCCTCCATCTTACTCATCATGGCTGGCTTGGAAAGCATAACATCTTATGAAAGAGCAAGGTGCGACTCTTTGGGTAGACTCAAATCTGTCAGCGGAGCCTTGTTTGCAACATGATGTTCAACACCATCAAATGAAGTGAGGATTTTTGCAGCCACACCGAAGGAAATTGGGCTTATAATACAGTCCTCCACCATGTTGTCACCAAGTACATCATCATACAACTCATCAACGCGCAACTGCATTTAAAAAAAATAACTTTAGAGTTTAAAAAAAGGGGAAAAGGAGTAAATTTGAAGGAAATAACATTTACTCGTTTCTTCAATTCAGACAACGACATCGTTGAGCTATGGTCACCCTTTACGAAAAATCTAGTATCGATACTAAGAGCATCCAAGTCAGCAAACTCACTAAGGCTCGTGTCCTTAGCCTTCTTTGAACGATTCCAATGTATGTCGTGACTAACATCACTCTCGTTCGAATTGGAAGTCGCACTAACATTCACAATCTCATTGGGCAAAGCAGAAGGTTGAGTCATGTCCTCGTTTATTGGCACAATGTTGGTTGTCTTCGTAACATCTTTATTTGGTGAAGTAAGAGGCGCTTTCCTTTTGCAAGGATTGTTTGTCACCTCCACAGTGGCAACAATTGTCTTGGAAGTCACCAAAACATGTTTAGCTCCTTCGTCTACAGGGGCATCCCCGTCCGTCGAAGGGGTAGACTTAGATAAGACCTTGATACTTTGCGAAGGATTTTTCGATCTTAACTTGGACTTGGAAGAATTGAAAGACCCTTCTTGAGTGTTCTTTTGATGTTGATCACCTTTGGACGATAAAGGAATATCATCTTTCCTTGGAACTTTCAAAATGATGTGAGTAATTTTTCGGGAAGAGTGCACTTGACGAACTGACCAGCAATCTGCATACTCACGAGTCACTAGAGGCCCCTCTTTTGATGGACGTGTAGGGACGATGACCTTTAACGAGCCTCCAAGAAGAACACATGAGTCCCAGAATTGCACTAGCATTTTCAGTGGGACGTCATAATGTCGCTCTGTGAGGTTGCCAGGAACATCTTGACAAAAGCTGAATTGACAACTAAACCTATGGGGGCTATAAGATTTCACAATATTACCGTCATCATGCTTAAGGGTGATGAAGCTTGAGCAAAGACTTATAAAAAAGTCACGCTCCAAGAATTCGATCGTTCGTCACGATCGGTAAGATGTAATTCCCTCTCTTGTAGCAATGGTGAAGTTGTCACACACTAAATTGTTGAAACAACTCGGGGCATTACTAAGGTCAAAATACTTGGCCATCTTCTCGCCAGAAACCTTGCACATTTGCGAACCTCATTATGGACACTTAACACGATAGTAGGTGTCAAAATATGATCCTATCCATCCATATACATAATGAATAGGAAAAAGTGCTTTGCAGGCACCAAAATCTTGAGAAGTGGAGATCTCCTTCAAGCCGTGGTAGATACTTGCAAGGACTGGAACCGCCAAGGAAAACTTCTCTCCATGAGCCATCAAACTCCCGATTTTGAAGACACTAGCACAAATATAGTCAATCTTCTTGCTGGGGAACACAAATTTGCAAAGCCAACATGCAAGGAAAGCCACCAAATAAGTCTCAACTCTAAGTGACTTCTCCACGCCAAGCTCAACAAAGGGGGCATTCTCCTCATTGGTTCGTGGAAGGAAGCTCACGTTAATATTTCCAGAAGGATTATGATTCAACTTCGGTCATGTAGTCTGATTTCTTGATGACTTTTGCGAAGGCTTGGCATACCTACTCAGACCTCGAAACCAAAACTCCACCCAATCACGAATGGAGACCTCGTGGACATCATCCTTCATGAGCTTGTAGAACGCTGAGAACAGGTGTAGGCAACTTCTTGGGAGGAAAGGTTTTCCTTGATCGTATGCTTGTGTAAACTCCTTAATTGAGGGGATAACTTCGTCGTAGAAGGATCCATGCACTGGAAGGCCTCTGATTGCTTACAAGTCCCACAAAGAGATGGAGATTTCACCAATAGAGGTAGAAACTATGTTGGTAGATGGACGCCAAAACTCGCACAAGGCAAGAAGGACATTCTCATTGTTCTAAACGTCAATTCACATCAAACAACACTAGAATCACGAATTGCGCATCGATTTAAGCCTAAAAACTAATGAATTTCCGAATTCCAAAATTAATGCTGATTCATACCAAAACAACCCCGATTGCCTTCAAATTTTGCACTCAAGTCATAAATGACATTAAGGACCTATTCCAACTTTCAAAGTCGGGATTCGACCCCGATATCAATAAAACCAACTCTCGGTCAAACTTTTCAAAATCTTCCATTTTTCAACTTTCGTCAATTCACGCCGAAACGACCTACGGACCTCCAAATCAACATCCGGACATGCTTCTAAGACCAAAATCACCATATGGAGCTATTGAAACTGTCAAAACTCCATTCCGAAGTCGTCTTCACCAAAGTCAAAATACGGTCAACTCAAACAACTTAAACCTCCAACTTAGGGACTATGTGATCCATTTCACTCCGAAACTCACCTGAAACCAAAACCAAACACCCCTGCAAGTCACAAAATTACAATATAGAATAGAGGAAGCATAAATTAAGGGATCGGGGTAAAATACTCAAAACAATCGACCGGGTCGTTACATCCTCCCCCTCTTAAAACAAACGTTCGTCCTCAAACGAGTATAGAGACATACCTGGAGTGGTGAAAAGATGAGGATAACGGCTGCACATATCATGCTCAGTCTCCCAAGTCACCTTCTCGGCTGGCTGACCCCTCTATTGAACCTTCACTGAAGCAATGTTCTTCGACCTCAACTTTCGAACCTGCCTGTCCAAAATGGCCATCAGCTCCTCAGAATACGCCAGATCCTTGTCCAACTAGACTGAGATGAAATCCAACACATGAGACGGATTGTCGTGAACTTCCAGAGCATAGAAACATGGAATACTGGATGAACTGTAGCTAGACTGGGTGGTAGTGCAAGTCTATAAGCCACCTCTCCAATCCTCTCAAAAGGTCTGATATACCTAGGGCTCAACTTGCCCTTCTTCCCGAACCTCATAACACCCTTCGTGGGCGAAACCCGGAACAAGACTCGCTCCCCAACCATGAGTGCAATGTGGCGAACCTTCTGATATGCATCACTCTTCTGTCTAGATTGGGCTATGTGAAGTCGATCCTGAATCAATTTAACCTTCTCTAAAGCATCCTGAACCAAGTATGTACCCAATAGCCTAGCCTCACTCGGCTCAAACCAACCCACCGGAGACCAAAATCGTCTCCTATACAAAGCCTCATATGGAGCCATCTAAATGCTCGACTGGTAACTGTTGTTGTAGGCAAACTCCGCAAGTGGAAAAAACTGATCCTAAAAACCCCCAAAACTCCATCACATACGCAACGAAGCATATCCTCCAATATCTGAATAGTGTGCTCAGATTGTCCGTCCGTCTGAGGGTGAAATGTTGTACTCAACTCCACCCGCGTGCCTAACTTATGTTGTACAGCCCTCTAGAGCTGCGATGTAAACTGCGTACCTTGGTTAGAGATGATGGTTATTGGTACATCATGAAGCCTGACAACCTCGCGAATATAAACCTGAGCCAGCTGCTCTGAAGAATAAGTAGTCACCACTGGAATGAAATGAGATGACTTGGTCAACCTATCCACAATCACCCATACTGCATCGAACTTCCTCCGAGTCTATGGGAGCCCAACAACAAAAACCATAGTGATCTGCTCCCATTTTCACTCTGGAATCTCTAGCCTCTGAAGCAATCCACCTGGCCGCTGATGCTCATACTTCACCTGCTAATAGTTTAGGCACCGATCTAAATATTCCATTATGTCCTTCTTCATCCGCCTCCACCAATAGTGTTGCCTCAAGCCCCTATACATCTTTGCGGCACCAGGATGAATGGAGTACCGTGAACTATGGGCTTCTTGGAGAATCAACTCATGCAAGCCATCTACATTGGGCATACATAGCCTGCCCTGCATCCGTAACACACCGTCATCCCCAATAGTGACCTCCTTGACATCGCCGTGCTGAACCATGTCCTTGAGGACAAGCAGATGGGGGTCGTCATACTGACGCTCTCTAATGCGATCATATAGCGAAGATCGAGAAACCACACAAGCCAAGACTCGACTCGGCTCAAAAACATTCAATCTAACAAACTGGTTGGCCAAGGGCTGAACATCAAAGGCTAATAGCCTCTCTGCTACCGGTAGATATGCTAAACTGCCCAAGCTCTCCGCCTTGCGATTCAAGGCATCGGTCACTACATTGGCCTTCCCGGAATGATATAGAATGGTGATATCATACTCCTTAAGCAACTCTAACAACCTCTGCCGCCATAAGTTAAGATCCTTTTGTTTGAACAAATGCTATGGACTCCGGTGATCGGTGTAGACCTCACAAGGGACACCGTGCAAATAGTATCGTCAAATCTTCAAGGCATGAACAATACAACAAACTCAAGGTCGTGGACAAGATTGTTCTTCCCATTCACCTTTTGTTGTCTAGACGCATAGGCAATCACCTTACTATCCTGCATCAACACCGTGCCGAGACCGATACGCGACGCGTCACAGTACAGAGTATAAGACCCCGAACCCGAAGGCAACACCAACATAGGGGTTGTAGTCAAAGCTGTCTTGAGCTTTTGGAAGCTCTCCTCACACTCCTCGGTCCAACTGAACGGAGCACCCTTCTGGCCAATCTGGTCATAGGTGCAGCAATAGATGAGAAACCCTATATGAATCGATGGTAATACCCTGCAAAACCAAGAAAACTCCAGATCTCAGTAGCTGAAGACGGTCTAGGCCAACTTTGCATTGCTTCAATCTTCTTCGGATTTACCTTGATCCCCTCACTCGACACTACATGACTCAAAAATACCACTGAATCAAGCCATAATTCACATTTTGAAAATTTTGCATACAACTTCTTTTCTCTCAATGTCTGAAGCACGGTCCTTAGGTGCTGCTCATGATCCTCCCAACTTAGGGAGTACACGGGGATGTCGTCAATAAACACAATAATGAATAAGTCAAGATAGGGTCGGAATACACTGTTGATCAAGTGCATGAATGCTGCTGGGGCGTTGGCTAGCCCAAAAGACATCACAAGGAACTCGTAATGACCATACCGAGTTCTAAGGAAGTCTTCGGGATATCTGGCTCCCGAATCTTCAACTGATGAAATCCTGAACGCAAGTCAATCTTGGAACACACTCTGACACCCTGTAGCTGATCAAATAAGTCATCAATACGTGGTAATGGATACCTGTTCTTCACTATAACCTCGTTCAACTAGCGATAATCAATACACATGCGCATAGAACTATCCTTCTTCTTTATAAACAAGACCAGAACCCCAAGGTGATACACTGAGCCGAATGAAACCCTTATCAAGCAACTCCCGCAACTGCTCCTTTAACTCCTTCAACTCTGGTGGGGCCATACAATATGGTGGAATAGAGATGGGTTGAGTGCCCCCTAACAAATCAGTACCAAAATCGATATCCCTGTCGTGCGGCATGCCTAGAAGATCCGCTGAGAATATATTCGGATAATCCCTCACTACCGGAAGTGACGCTATGGTAGGAGTATCAACACTGACATCTCTCACATATGCTAGATACACATCACATCCCTTCTCAACCATCCGCTGAGCCTTTAGAAATGAGATAACTCTGCTAGAAACGTAATCTAAAGTACCTCTCTACTCTACTCGTGGTAAGCCTGGCATAGCCAGTGTGATAGTCTTGGCGTGACAGTCAAGAATACCATGATAGGGCGAGAACCAGTCCATGCCCAATATAACATCGAAATCTACCATACTGAGCAACAATAGATTGGCTCTGGTCTCAAAACCACTAAGAGCAACTAAACACGACCGATACATACGGTCAACAACAAGGGAATCTCTCACAAGTATGGACACATAGATAGGAGAACTCAAAGAATCACGGGATACACCTAATTATGGAGCAAAGTAAGATAATACATAGGAATAAGTGGATCCTGGATCAAATAAGACTGATGCATCCTATGACAAATCGGAACAATACCTGTGATAACCGAGTCGGATGCAACTGCCTCCGTCCTAGCAGGAAGAGCATAATATCTGGCCTGGCTTCCCCTCTAGGGCGACCTCTACCTGCTCGACCTCTACCTCTAGCTGGCTATGCAGGTGGAGTGGCAATTGGTGCTGTAACCATAGCTTGAGGACCCGGTAGAATACGCGAAGCCTGAGTAGTCTATGAAGGTGCACCCCTCATGAGTTTGGGGCAATCCCTCACCATATGACTAGTGTCATCACACTCAAAACAAGCTCTCAGAAGACGTGGCTGCTGTGACTGGCTCGGGCCTGATCGGCTAGACTGACCGCTGAAAGCACCCCGTGCAGGAGGTCCACTAGACAATGGCGGTGCATAATAGGGAACTTGAGACCTAGGAGTGTCCTGAATACCGCTGGAAGCTGGAAGTGCTGAATGAACGGGGCGACTCACATAGCCCCAACCATGACGAGTTGCAACTGGGACACGGGCACCACTATATGTGCCAGAATCTCGAGGCCTCTTAGCCTCCTTATACTCTTTATCTCCCGCGCCCACAGACCCTCCAATCTCCTAGCGAACTCCACTACCTGCTGGTATGCGATGTCCATCTCCAACTCTCGGGCCATGCTAAATCTGATACCAGGGTTGAGCCCCTCGATAAATCATCGGCCTCGCTCTCTAACAGTGGCAACCAAGGCCAGTGCATGCCTGGACAAATCACTGAACCGGATCGCATACTCCGATACGGTCATAGAAACCTGACGCAACTGCTCAAACTCAGCGTGTCATGCATCTTCGAGACTCTAGGGAACAAACTCCCTCAAGAACATATCTGAGAACTGAGCCTAAGTGAGTGAAGCTGCCTCGGCTAGACTACCCAACTCATACGCTCACCACCACAGATAAGCCGCTCCCTTAAGCTGGAACGTAGTGAAAGCAACTCCACTAGACTCCACAATACTCATAGTACGAAGGATATGGTGGCACTCCTCAAGAAACCCTGGGCATCCTCTGACGCCAAATCGCTGACAGTAGGAGGGTAGTACTTCTTGTACCTCTCGAGCCTAAGCTGCTCCCCCTCAGAAGCTGCTGTCCTAACCTCGGGCTGAACTGGGGCGACCGACTATACTGGTATGACCTCTGGGACTTGGTTAACCTGGACCGGCTGCTCTGGGGTATGAGCGTCAGGAACCTGTGCTCCTCCCTCGGTCTAAGATGTGGCAGGAGAAAGTGGGATCAACCCTACTTGAGCTAAAGTGTCGAATATGCTCAGAAACTGGGCGAGGGTCTCCTGAAGTGCTGCGGCAGTACAAGCATCTCAGGTGCCTGCTCCCCAACTAGAGCTACTGGTGGCTCCTCTGTAGTAGCTCGTGCAGGTTCTTTGGGCACCACGTGGACGTTCTCGGCCTCTACTCCGGCCCCGGCCTCTCGTGGCTCTAGCAGGGGGCGCAGGTGTCTGGTCATCCGACCCAGCTGTACGTGTCCTCACCATCTGTGAGAGAATATAAAAACAGAAATCTAGAATTACAAGTCAACAAATTCGCACGATAATGAATCAAAGAAGTGAAACTTTTCCTAACAGTTCCATAGCCTCCCGAAGATAAGTACAAACGTCTCTCGTACCGATCCGCGAGACTCTACTAAATCTGCTTGTGACTCGTAACACCTATGAACCTAGGGCTATGATACCAACTTGTCACGATCCCAGTTTTCCTCCATAGGACGTCGTGACGACACCTAGTCTCTAAGACTAGGTAAGCCTAATAACATGCGGAAGAACTAAAATAACAATAGATATAAGTCTCAAACTCAACAGGTGTATAAAAACAACATTACAACTTAGCATATACAAATCCTGAGACCCCGCGTAATACAAGTCGCAAGCTCTAAGTATGAATACTGGATAATCCTATACATCATGTCTATATATGAAGGATAATAAAATAAAAGATCTAGAGAGAGGGGGACTTTGAGGCCTGCGGATGCTGGCATGTATACTTTGAAGTCTCCACAATAGAATCCCAACTAATGCCTGGGCTGGTAAGAGGTACCTGGATCTGCAAAAAAAGATGTGCAGTAGAGTAGCATGAGAACACCACAATGGTACCTTGCAAGTGCCAAGCCTAACCTCGGTAAAGTAGTAACGAGGTCAGGTCAGGGCCCTACTAGAGATAATAAAAGACAGAACAAATGTAGGCAGTGTAATAAAGACAGTAATGAAATTGAAACAACGAATAGTATAAGAAGATTAACTACACAAAACTAAGCAAATAGTGTAACACAGAGAAAGACAATTAACATTATGCTAAGGAAACAATAATCAAAGACACGTACAAAAGAATGGGAAAAATACCAATAAGAGTCACTACCGAGGTATCGCCTCGTAGTCTCAAATCACAAAATAAATCACAATCTTTCCTTATATCACTGCGGGAGCCTTTATATTTAGTTTTGAAAATTATTTTTCCGAAATAGCATCTCGCATTTTAGTCCACCTTATCACACTGCATGACTTCTAGTAGTTCCCCTACTAGCCATTCGTATCAAGTCCACCTTATCTTACCGCATGCGTTTCAACACCTAGGCCTTATACCACTGCATGCGTATCAATATCACAATGTACCACAAATCACACCTCAAGTGCGCAATATCACAATTTGCTAGAAAAACCAAACCATAACAGAATTTCACAATAAGAAGCCCACGACTCAACCACAATGTACACAAAGTCTCTATAATAATAACTGGAAGAATAACTCAATAGAATGAGATTTCACAACTAAACACTTTGCCTCAATAGGAATCATTGCCTTTGCAACGCAATTCAACAACAAGATATTCCAAGAAATAGACCCAAAAAGTCGATCCGGGCCCCCGTCTCGGAACCCGACCAAAATTATAAAATTCGAATACCCATTCGATATCGAGTCCAACCATACAAGAATTATCCAAATCCACCCCTATTTCGCCTTTCAAAACTCAAAAATTTAGTCTAAGAAGTTCTACCACTTTTTCCCAATTTTTCCAACTCCAATCCCTAATTACATGATAAAAACAATGATAGATTCGAGTAATTTTACCCAAATCGAGTTAGAAATTCTTTCCCCAATGTTCTATCTGAAAATCCCTCGAAATTTCGCCTCAAACCGAGTTTTCTAAGTCCAAAAATATGAAATATGAAATATGAAATAAACCCTCGATTTTGAAACTTAAGTCTGCTGCCCAGTGATTTATACATCACGATCGGGGAAATCCCATCACGATCGCGTAACACAATTTCTGCCCAACTTAAATTTACTCTCCGCGATCGCGTGAAAGCAATCGCGAACGCGATTAACAAGTTGCCTCAACTTTACGATCGCATCCTAGGCCACACGATCGCGTAGCACAAATTGCCTAAGCCCCAGCCTCGCCATTCCTTCTTCGCAAACGTGACATCCTACACGCGTTCGTGATTCACTGTGAACCAACCTTCCGCGATCGCATGCGCCACCTCTTGATCGCATAGAGAAAACTCCCTCCAGTGCCATACTACTCTTCTCGATCGCGTTATTCCACTCGGGATCGCGTATAAGGAAATCAGAAGCACCAGATTCAGCAATCTTCAATGTTCTGAAATGCACCGAACATGATCGGAATTACACCCGAGGCACCCAGCACCTCAACCAAGCATATCAACAAGTCATAAAATATCATACGAACACGCTTGAAGCGTCAATTCATATCAAACAACACTAGAATCACGAATCACGCATCGATTCAAGCCTAAGAACTTACGAATTTTCGAATTCCAAAATTAATATTGATTCATACCAAAACAACTCCTATTGCTTTCAAATCTTTCACTCAATCATGAATGACATTAGGACCTATTCCAACTTTTGAAATCGGGATCCGACCCCGATATCAATAAAGCCAACTCTCTGTCAAACTTTTCAAAATCTTCCATTTTTCAACTTTCGCCAAGTCACGCCGAAACGACCTACGGACCTCCAAATCAACATCCGGACACGCTCCTAAGACCAAAATCACCATATGAAGCTATTGAAACTGTTAAAACTCCATTCCGGAGTCGTTTTCACCAAAGTTAAATTATGATTAACTCTAACAACTTAAACCTCCAGCTTAGGGACTATGTGACCCATTTCACTCCGAAACTCATCCGAAACCAAAATCAAATACCCCGGCAAGTCACAAAATTACAATATAGTATAAGGGAAGCATGAATTAGGTTATCGGGACTAAAATGCTCAAAACAACCGGTCGGGTTGTTACAGTTTCTGAAAACTCCCCCCACACCACCCTTCCCAGGGTTCCCAAGTGCAGCCCCATCAGTATTAAGCTTGTATTGGCCCCTTAGTGGTGGATCCCACTTGACCCAGATGGTCCTATGTTTTCTGGGTATGTGCCCAGCTGAGATAGTAACAATTTTTTGTTAAATTGGTAATTTTACTCGTTAAAAATAATATTTTATTGGAAAATTATTTTATAGTTAAATATTTTAGAACTTCGAACGATCTAATAGCCTAATATTAAGAATTTGAATCGACAAAAAAGTATTTTCTTTAATATTAAGATCAAATGATTAATTCTTTGAATTAACATATTAGCAAAAGAATCTAGTTTAATATATTTTTTTCTAAATTGATCATCAAGTACAATTACTTTCAAGTAGACAAAGCTATGGCACATAGATTTATTTTAATAAAAAACATTGGTGGAAGAAATTAAAAAAATAGCAAAATCAATTATAGTATAACATAAATGTCAAAAGTAAAAATACAAACTTGAAGCAACAATGGACAATAAAATATATTCTACATGCGTTGTCATTAACTTTTTTTTTTTTTTTTTTTTTTGCATTCATTTCTATTAAATGATAGGTCTCTACTATTTTTATAAACTAAATTATTTGTTATAAAATATTAAATCAACATTAGTTATTTTAGACTTCATGTCACATGTCGACATTTTTAGGAGCTATAGGGCAACCTCTTCATACCCTTTGAAGTTACGTTATTTGACAAATATTTAAATTGTGGTAAAAGTATTTTGTATTACTCATTTTTTTTTTAAAATTAAATAATTAAAATAACAATAATTTTCATAGGATATCACATAGTTCTCTGGTGTCACAATAAATTAACTGAGGACTTATGTTGGATAATATTTTTTCCTTCATTGAGCTAGCTTATATGGGATCAATATTCGTCATTTCAGGAACTTGTATTTTTTTTTACTTTTATTTTATATTCAAACATATTATTTAGTACTATTTATATAATTTTTTAAGGTTGTATTTTCACTGAGGTGGATACATACCTTAAGATCAGTTTTTACATTAATCTTATGAAAATTTTACCTCTTATAGCAAACTATTACACCCTATTTATTATAAACCAAAATAATTTCAACATATTATTACTTATAGCTTACTTTTCTATTTTATAGCAAAATAAATATTTATTTATACTTACCATTGAGGCATGAAATACACTAATAATGTTCTCTCTCTCTCTCTCTCTCTCTCTCTCTCTCTCTCTCTCTCTCTCTCTATATATATATATATATATATATATATATATATATAGCAAAAATCTTAATCCTCTCTCTTCTTCCTCAAATCAGCAGAATCGTCGTCGTCATCATCGTGGTCCTCAAAATCGCTGTCAGCGTCACCGTCCACTATTGACTCATCCTCTTAGGCGAACAGATCTGGCCATGGCTACGCCGGAGAAGATTTTGAGGGTCGGGTTTTTGTTCGTCTCCATTTTTAGTTTTTATACAATGTATACAACATTTTGCTTGGCCGAAAAACGCCATCTCTGGCGAACTTTCTTCTCTTCTTTGCTATTTAGTCACATATAATGATACAAATACATTATATTCTATACAAATACACTCAAATGCATTATATTTTTGCATAAATACATTATTTTTGCCTGTATTTATGTATTCCGAAGGCCTGTATTTTTTTAATACAACCGAATATCACTGTGTTTTGTAATTTTTTGTTATTTGAATATAATCGAATTGAATACGATGTATATAGGCGGATTACCTCACCGTATTTATAAATACAATCGCGTGAATACATGGAATACATAATTAAGCAGCTGTAATTCCTATTATTCAGGCGCATTAGCTTACTGTAAAATACAGTCGCGTAAATATATGAAATACAGCACAGTAGCAGCGAAATTTATGTAGAATTGATTTTGTTGAGTTAAATTAGGAGTGATACACGATAATTTATCCTCTTCCTATTATTAAATAGCTGAATTCCCCTATTCTTTAGGCAAATTCTGCTACTGTATTTATGAATACTATAGCACGAATACAACGAATAAAGTCGCACAACTGAATTCCCCTATTTTTTAGGCAAATTCCGCTATTGTATTGACAGTCGCGTAACAACTAAATAGTAACTATAGGAAGTAATTACGTATATGGCAGCTATATGAAGTTATTATGTATATGGTAGCTATAGAAAATTAATAACCACTAAACAATAATAATTTTTGAAAATTCCTTTGATTACTAATTATTTCAAACCATCATCCAAATGAGCCCTTACTAATTATTTCAAACCATCATCCAAATGAGCCCTTAAATCTTCACCGCTTGGAACCGGTTATTACGGGTCAAGAAGGATGATTGCATCAAGTCATCAACTATAGTTCAGGACACCCGCCAAGGAAATATATCCTCTTCTATAATACCCTAATATTCCCATTCAGACTCCACAAAAACGCTATCTTAAGCTTCTTTCTCTCTCTTTTGCGGCTCTTCACTCTTGAAGGTATCAATCAGTTTCTAAATCTTTAATTTTCAGCAAAAGTTGTATTTTAATTCTTGTTTTGCCGGTACTTTTCTACGGATCTACTTAGGTTTTTGTCGCTAATTAGGGCAATTCACGATTTTCGTATTAGGAAAGTGTAAAATTGAAGTACGACGTTTGATTCTTTAATTTCAGAACGTTTTGTTTTTTTGTTAACAATTTTTTGGCATGTGTTGTCTGTTAAATATGTGGGACTAAAAGATAGATGCATTTTTTGTTAATTACTAGTAAATGTGACAAAGTGAAAAAAAAGGCATCCATATTCCGCAGTTCCATATCGATTGTTGGTGTCAATTTTGACCCATTAATGTGTAAAGCTGCCCCAATCTTGGATAGTTTGGGTGCATGATGTTAATTAGAAGACTAATGTTGGTTTCACCCAGATTCAATCCACCCAAAAGATTGGTTTCAACTCAGGCTACATTACTTGCATTTTCTTTTGTTAATTATGGTGGTGTCCGGGCAAAGTTTGTGCACCTCGACTACTCCACCGGGAACCTGCTATCTTCCATGAGCACAAGTATCGAGTACTTAGGCAGATGAGAAGAAATCACATAGTAGTATTTTCTTGCCTCTGTTGGGATTTGAATCTTAAGTTTTTTTTTCCTCACCCCAAAAAAAAGAAGAAGCAAATGGATAAGTTTTTTTGGGCTGGCCAGTCCTCAACCCTTTTAAATATTTCATTGAAGAAACAAGCATTTCTCTCCTCTCATTCTGACTTTGAATAATTTACGTTAATATTGATAATTTGTTGTGGTGATAGTTAGGTGCAGGCATTACTGGGTGAACCCTTTTTTTAATGTTAAAAGAATAATGCAAACCTCTTGTTCTCCTAGATGCTTAAATTTGTAGCAGGTTCTGCGGGAGGATACTATTTTATTTGATGAACTATATGTCAAGAATTTCAAGGGGAAATATCTTAACATGCTAGGCTGGTGTTTTATGATTCTTCTCTTTGGGGAGATCGGCTGTTTGCAGGCTTTTGAGTTCTTTTTATGTCAGAATATGGTTATTTTGAACTTAATGTACCATTCTATAAAGAAAGTCATTTTGAACTTTCTATTTGGGACATTTGCCCATGTTTGGGCTTGGCACCTACTTTCAGCCCTTTTTCTATTTGCTCATGGTAATTTTTAACTTTCAAGCATATCATTCTGAACTCAATTACTCAAATTTAGATTTCTAGAAGCTACTTTGTGCAAAACTCAGAACTTTTTAACGTAAAACATTGACGAGCTACTTAAAGGAATACGATAACATGATATCTATGTTCAGGCACATATCTTTGATAAGCGGAGACATGATATTCTTTTTAGGGATATTTACACAATTAGCCGGCCAAATTCATTGGTTGCTTTTTTTTTTCTCTAGCTGATATGCATAGATAATTCTCCGATTATACATGGTTATACACATATTATACATGGATTATACATATATTATACATAAGCGGTTGGGTGGGTGACTATTTAGGTTAATTCTTCTTCTTTTTAACCAGACCAAAGCATAAGAATGTCTTTTAGTCTCTACATTTTCAAAATTTGTCCAATAGATCAATAATTAGGAAACCATACCCCTGATGATATTGAGAGCACTTTTTGATTTGTCCGTTTAAGCTTAAATGTCATACTATGAGACAATGGGTCTCATAGTAAAACTCAACAGGACCTGCTGTAACAACATTTTGAAATTTTGTTTTGCTGTGTTCCACCTCTGGATCATTCTTGAATTTTCTCACCCCCTTCCCTGTCCACCTCTCTCTCTTTGTCTTTCCTTTTCAGTTGCAAAAAGCTGTGTGATAAATGGGGGAGGATGCTGAGTACCGCTGTTTCATTGGAAACTTATCATGGTCAACATCTGACCGAGGACTAAAGGACGCATTTAGGAAGTTTGGAAATCTTCTTGATGCAAAGGTAAGGATGAGTCATTCTTTAAAATACTGTCTTACTATTCTTCTATTTGTTTGGCTTCTTTCACCCTCCCCCACCTCCTATGCATACCCAACTTGTACTTCTGAGGTGCAAATTATATTTTTACAAAGCTTATCTCAGGCCTCATTTGTTTGCACTTAATGGAGGTCTGAATCTTAATCATTCAGATCTCAGACATTAAGTGCATTTGATTTTAAAGTCTGAATCTTAATCATTCACATCTTAATCATTAAGTGTTTTTTTTTTTTTTTTTACTTCACAACCACTCTGAATATGTCTGTATGATTAAGATATATAACCAAGACTTAATTTGATTTAGATACTATCATCCATAATCATTACTAACTACCGCCACCGCCTATCATTATCAACTACCACCATCACCACCAGTCGCCACCTCTACCACCACCCACCAACCCCACCACCATCATCCTCAACCATAACCACACACTCAACTACCACAACTAACCACCCTATCACCATCAATAACCATATCTGGCACCACCTACCATTATAAACTACCACCACCCATCATCTCTTTCCTCAATCTCAAGCACAACCACCATCATCACCCACCACCATCTTAAACCATAATCGCTATCGCTACCAATCACCACTAGCTACTGCCCAGAACCACCACCATCAACCAAAACTGCCATCAACCAGTGCCTCTAGTCGGCACTCATAGAATATTAGATTAATTAGTATTTTATTTGAATTTTATGTTTATTAATTTTTAAATAAGGACAAATTTTATATATTCAGATGTTAAAAAAAAAACAGTCTTAATCATTTGGTAGTCAGATCTTAATACACATCTTGATATTCAGATATGTATTCAGATTCAGATGTCTTAACCTTAGAAAAAACAAATGAGGCCTCAGTGTAGTGCTATACTCCCTCATGATTAAGGGAAAATCAAAGAAAATGTGTTTTCTCCTGTGGAGTAGCAGAAGATTTTTAAGAGCACTAAGAGGCAATTGAGCAGGAAAATAAATGTTCAACTGCAAAAAAATGTAACTACTTATCTCTACAGAAAAAGGGGTAAATGTGAGCAGCTACAAGAGCTTGATAGTCTATTGGTACGTGAGTACCTGTATTCTTTGTGATAAAACGTGTAGCTTTGCGCTGGCTGAACCTATAAATCCTGTGTATCCCACATACAGTATGGGGGTTCAGGAAAAGCATCAGTTTCCTTTGTAGACTAATAATGGACCAAAATATTACAAACCTGTAGGATCAGTCATCTTAGCCAGAACCAAAACTCCAATGCCTGTAGGATTTATTTATCATAGCCATAACCAAAACTCCAGAGCCTTTTCAGTGAAGAAATTATTCAATTTATTTTGGATTATGCAATTTCAGCCAATGCATGAAACCTCCACCGCCACAAACATCCATCAGTGCGAGAATAAACAGCAATGTGATACAGTCATGTTGTGAGCACTTTACTTACCAATGATGCAGAATACATTTTGGTTTCTTTGTATCAGTAAGTCTGGCAACACTTACTTGACTACCTCTGTCTCTTTCCTTTTTCCTTATTTTGTTTCCTTCTTTCTCATACTTTATCTGGATATATATTTTAAACATGTATCCGCCTCTATCATTTAAACTCTTTCCGTTTGGTTCAGATTGTAGTTGACAAGTTCTCGGGCCGATCTAAAGGATTTGGTTTTGTTACATTTGATGAAAAGAAAGCAATGGAAGAAGCCATTGACGAAATGAATGGGATGGATTTGGATGGCCGTGCTATTACTGTGGACAAAGCCCAGCCCCAACAAGGTTCAGGTAGAGATTATGATAGTGATCGGCCCCGTGACCGAGATCGAGGTCGTGATCACGGTCGTAGTAATCGTGAATATGGAGGTGGGCGTGGATCTGGTGGTGGAGAGTGCTTTAAGTGTGGCAAGCCAGGACACTTTGCCCGAGAATGCCCAAGTGAAGGAGGTCGAGGTGGTCGGTATGGCGGCAGAGATGATAGGTATGGCGGCGGAGGTGGTGGAGGTAGATCAAGTGGCCATTATGGACCTGATAGAAATGGAGATCGTTTTGGAAGCCGCAGCAGCAGGGATGGTGGTGGACATGGGGGAGAACGATATAACCGTGATCGTTCTGGTCCATATGATCGTCGTTAATGCTTTAAGGTGCAATAGTTATTTTGGACTTCTAATTTTTGCTGTCTGATATTTGTGGAATCATTTCATTGTAGTAACTGAAATTTTAACTGTCTGTTGCAGCTAAAGAGTTATGTGCCAACCAAGCTGGATACTAAGGTTTTGAACTTTGAAGTATGCCCGATGGCATCTTGTTTCCTTGGCCTGTTAGCAGAAGTGGATCAATCTTTTGAACTCATGAAACATGGCACTTTAATCTACTGTTCTATGTCCGTAAATGTTCAATAGTGTGGTTTGATTGGGATCTTATGCGTGCTTAATTTACGAATTTGAATATGGTCTCGCACTTTTGAATGCTACTATGGCTGCTGGTTATTTGCTTTGTTCGCTTGGAAAGTAGAATACTGATGTTTGCTGCTGGAATCAATGGTTTCTTGTGTTCACAATTGCACCTCTAATTGTGTGGTGATATAGATGGGTCTGATGAATTGCCAGAATTTTGTACTGGTGATAAAATTCTGAGGTTCACCAGCGTGTTTATGTCAAATTGGGAAGCGAGGGTGAATTAGCAGTGGTTTTCCTGTTCTGTTCTCTTAGAATCTCTTAACAGTTAATGGAAGTTAAAACGGGTAATCTATTGCATTATTCCTCCATTTAGTCAGTTCCTACTTTGCAGCTTTACAGTATTAATGATGTTAACCTTTTGACAGGCTCCTGTTCTCAAATGACCTTTTTTGGGTACATGATTGGGTCTCTTTGCTAGTTGGTCCAGTTAAACATAATTAATTTGAGAAAGCATTTTGGACAGCGACAATCCTTCTGCCAGTAATTACACCACTAATTGCTCTTAGGTTCTGCAAGGATTGCTGGAGGACGAGTTAGTTTCTTCTTAGATGACAAGTTATTAGTTGCTCTTGAGTTCAGCAACTGAGGTCCATTTATTTTGTTCTGGTTTTGATGTTCCTCCTCCATGGAGAAGGATCTTGTTCGTCGTCGTGGTTTCCACATTTGAGACCCAGACAATTGTCGCTTTGCTTCAAAGTCGGGCTTCATTTCCATGTCAGCTTGTGATTCTTGGTATCTCTCCGGTAATGGTTCTGCTTTTTAATTTCGGCTGGAAAGCATGGCCTATTTATTACATTAGGGTTCTGAAGGGGGATGTGGTTATCTGGATATACAGTACTTCATCTGTATTTTTCTCATCTTGGCCCGGGTGGGTG
>MCJB01023952.1:34964-75053 GCA_002018475.1 Nicotiana obtusifolia
GGGGGGGGGGTTGCATATTGGTGCATTTACTCTTCTTAGAAACATCACATAATTCTATTTCTTGTTTCGCTTTCTTACTGGGAACCCATCATCCGCAGGCAGATCAAAGATAGGTTCAACCTTTAAGGTTGTTAATGTGGAGCATATTGTTTTTTCCAAAATTATGGGTTCAAAACTTAATTTTTTTGAAATTGTAGTAGTCTTTCACGTATCTATGTTCTGTGTCGAAATCCTGACCAGTTGAACCCATTGGATACTGACTGACATCTGCCACTGATCATCTCACAGTGGCTTCTGATCCCTTTCCTGAATACTTTCACTCTTATGTAATTAAAGCCATATGTAATAAATATTAGACACTATGGCAATCTTTACTTTCCATTTTTATTTTTTGGTCCATGTCATTTTTTGTGCATATCTTTGTTTTATTTCTGTTATTCGTAACAAAGGAAGAATTGAGAAACATGGCATTATGTTTCTCTCACTTCTATGGAGGAGATGAAGCAAGGTTAGTCGTTGCTTCCTTTGCGATTTTAATCTATGTCATGCCTATCAAAATAAATGCCTTGATCTTCTGATATAGTACGCCATTTTTGTGTCATGAATTGTCAATTTTCGACTTGTTCTTGAGAGTTGTATGTTAATGCTGTTTCACTATGGCTTCTTTCAGTTGTGATATCTGCCTCTGTTCTGGATCACGAAATGGTTTTGTTTTTGTTGTTTCGCTGATGTCCTTTAGCTGACATGGTACTTCAATGGATACATAAGGCTGTTCTCTTTCGCATCCCCATGTTGGGAAATTCACTCTGGTCTATAGTACAAGCTCTTTATAATTGAGTTAAAATGACTGGGAGGTCGCCAATTAGGGAATGCAATTTTGCTCGTGCTAGCAATCTTCATTCTCAGATTCCTTTTCATTTTTTGGGGTGATATGATGGTAATACTAATGGTTCTTGAACAGTGGTCTTATCCTGCAGCATACTGTTCAGTTCTCCGCTTTAGTACCACTTATGGAGAGATACCAAGTTCTATAGCTGGTCGGTGGTGTCACAACTTTCGACCATTTTTAGAAGTCAAGAAAAGAGGAAAAATGGGTGATCGATGGCAGGTTTAAGTTGGGGTCAAGGGGATGGGGCTACATTTTAGAAGTCGAGGAAAAGTGGGTGATTAATGGGAGGTTTAAGTGTGGCTCAAAACATTTGGAGAATATGTTTGACTAACCAATTGTATCTTTTTCCACTATAACTTGGAAGAGAGATGCATACACAATAGAATGTTATGCAACGCGAGAAATTATTACAATTAAGTGAAATTGACTATTCACGGACTACTTGATCTTACGTTCAAGATGGTTCGAACGTTTTCGACACTGAAGAGTACAATATTGTCTCTTGCATCTAACAACTTTTTAGCTATGGGTCAAACTTCTTAAATAGAAAGAATTCGATTACTAAAATGGAATGAATTACAAAAATTTATATGGCATCCCACCAGAAGGGACTAGTCTTAGCGAAATATTCCAATTTGGGTGGTATTAGCAAAACGTTAGAACTTGAAATTCTTGCTTAGTGGTAAAAAATAGAAATTAATGATCAATTATTGTTGAAATTATTTAAATGTTTGATAATTTATGCTCAAATTTTTTGTTCAAACACCGATTTTGGTGATTTACTGTAAAAATTTTAAAACTCCATTGTTGGACTTTAGAAAGTGTTGAAGACAATCTTCCTAATTTGGTATTTTTTGACGAAATTGTTGGTTGGAGATTGTTTATGTTGGTAATTGAAAGTCTTGTTTCAAAGTTGAGATTATCCGTAGCAGATTTAAGGTGGTTTGATCGAAATTGAGATTGCAAATTGGAAGAGCACTTTGTTAAAACGATCCAAAAAAAGTATGCCAATTGTATAAACTTCAATGAACAACTTGATCGATAGGTAGAGTAAATATAACATCAATTCTACTAACCCGGTAAAAAAATCTCGGAAAAGCTAAAGTAATGAATCAATTACACTTTGATGAATAACTTAATCCGGTAAAAAAATTCCTGAAAAGCTGTGTGCGGGTTTCTCGAGTCATTTTTTAAATACTGTCAAATTTGAGGACCTTCGACTAAAACCAATCACTTGCGGAGCAATTCCTATCAATCTCCCAGTAAATTAAGTAATAATCAAGCTATGCTTGATCTGTTTAATTTGAGATCGCCTATTAACAATCTACTTACATACTCGATCGGTAGAAATATTCTGTGAAAGAGCACTCAAACTTATTGGTTTACTTTGGAACCAAAAAGGAAACTGTAAACTTTTTTAATTTAAATTATTTGCAACCCATTTAAAAAATGGATCGGAAGAAATTTTCCAAAAGAATATCTCTAGAAGAAAATTGTTTTTCTAAATTTGGGGTACCATATGTCCCTCTCATTTCTCGAGTATTTAGCTAATTTTCTTCATTTTTCCCCTTGCGAAGATGCATCCCCAGAATTTCAGAAAATACGTATGACATGTATCTACGAAGTGGTCCCACAAGTAACTATGTCCCACCTCTGAGGTTTCTCTATGTTACATTTTTAATGAATATTGAGGGTAGGAACAAGATATGGAGAAAAGAAAGCATTTGAACTCATTATAAAGCGCATCAGCTAGAGGCAAACAGTAGGCCGTTCCACGGCGCTTTTATTCAACGCTAGGAACGGCGCTTTTATCGATCGTTCTATGTCTGGTGGAGCTATTCCCCGAGTGAAGACTTTGTAACAAGATACTTTTTCCTTCCAAACCGATCTAACTTGTTATGCTCGATCTACTTAGGTCAATGTTGCTTTTTTTTTCCCCACAGAAAGAGTTGACTTTGCAATATTTGACTAATCACAATTTTATATATTCCATTACTATAAAAGTTCTGAGGGAATGCTTCGATAAAAATTATTTGTTCTTGCCTATCGCTGCTATGTTTTCCAAAGTAATCTCGCGCATACTTATAATTCAGAAAAATATGCGATTGTATTTAGAGCTAGCTGTGTAAGAAACAGTAGCTGTGTTAAACTATATTGGCGTCCAGAAAAAGAGCCACAATACCACAGGGACCACACTAGCTGCAGCATTAACTTAAAGCCAACCTCTCAAGGACTCGAGTCGCCATTAATCTCCTGAGACTGAGAGTGAATCTAGGACAACTTAACAACCACCAGCTACACAAGGAGTGAATCTAGGATACCTACTCAACCACCAGCTACACAAGGAGTGAATCTAGGACACCTACTCTGAAGTTCAGACCCTGCAATAACTTCCAAGGTAAATTCACACTGCAAAGAGTATCCCCAAGACAAATCAAATCCTCAGATATTTCATCAAGTAGCATCAAACTCCAAAATGCCACACTATTTTGTACTGAAGTAACTCTTGCACATCCACAACATGGTCACTCAGGAAAGACCATTATAATAGCCAGCAAATGCATGACGAATATAAATAGTGTTATGAGAGCAGAAATCTAATAATGGATAAGGAAAAAAAAACCAAAAAGATATCATATCCAAACAACTCTAACAAAGACGTAACATATTATGAGATAGTAAGATTTCACCTTATCTTATGATAAACCCTTCAATATACAAACTTCTTGATTAGGCATATCGAGAAAAAACAACCTGTGATCTCCAAAGACCAAAAGCTCGTGTGACAGCTTGGATCCTGTCCTAAGCTTAGAGTAGTCCTACAGATAGTAAGCCACATGGTAATATCACTCCACTTTGTAATCCATGCTTAGATCTCACAATTGGGAGATTGTTTGAAACAGACATCTACATGAAAGGAATAATCAGAGCCAAATGCTACAGCTCGAGCACGTCATTTTATATCACACTCAAAGGTACAAACCATGACACAATATTTCCTTGGGGATGCTTTGACCTTCCTGAAGAACCTGAGAAAGTAAGTCTCATAGCATTCAATGCTCAAGTGAAATTAAAGACCACAAGGCTCAAGTGACAATAAGTCACATGGTATTAGGGTACTTTTGAATTGTATCTCACAGCTAAAATATTGTTTTGAAACAGGAAAAGGACTTATCAGCCAAACACTACCATTTGCCACAGCCATATTATATCAGTTCAATTACACCATTGCAAATTCAAATTCACACATATTTTGTAACATCAACGAAAACCACACATCATACCTCATTTCCAGTATGTTGCCATGGAGTTAGTTATCATTGCTAACTGATATTTGGCGTCAGCATTCACGGAAACCACACAAGCAGTAGTAAAGAGTATTATGTTGCATGCTAAGAATGTATGAAGATGACGAGGATATATAAGGGTCACCAACTGTCCAGATAATAAATTCAGAAGATCCTTGCATACACCCCTTCACACACAAACCTCTTATTTGGTTGAATAATGAAATGGACATCATTAACGAAACAATTTTCAAATGAAAGGTGCTTCATCATTACACTGGTGTAGACGGGGAAAAAGAAAAAGAAAATACTACAATCCCTCCACACCAGAAATTGGGACATAGTCTGCTATCCATAGCAACCACAATGTGAACATCAGTTCCACAATCTCGTCAACGATAAGAATTTGATTAATGGTAAGAGTGCAACCTTTTGTGCGAGTTAGGCGCAAATCATGGGTTCAAACCTTTCCATAACAGAAGCTTAGCATTCAACTGGAGATAAGGGGCAGGCCTATTATCTACCAAGTTTTAGACCTTCCATCACTGGCCCTCGAGAACTCAATTATCACAAAAAAAGAAGAAGGAATAAGTTGGCCACCGTTGCAAACTGATACCATTTGCACGTAATCTGCTGCATCCATAAAGACCACAAAAGAGAATAGCAAATAGTGAAGAGTATTATGTTGCAGCAGTAAAAGCAATCATCTATAGACATCAATGATGAAAGAGTTATCAAATGCAAAAGTTGGATCATCAATATATTGGAGTAGATATAGAAGAAAAACAGACTCTGGACATAGTCAGCATACATTGCTATCTCACATGTCAATCAGAACCTTACCAATCGTTTCCAAGTGGATTACCATTGCGAAGTGATTTCTTGAGTTGTAGTCTGCAGCATCCATGCAAACCCAGTGCATTGGCGGCCAGATTATTATACTGCAAACAGTCATGGGGTATACCTGTTTTTTGATAATATATAATGGGTCATCAACTATCTAGAAAACAAGTTCACATGAACGGACCAACTCATCAATATTGAGTTGGAAGCCGTTTATAGACATCAAGAACGGACCAATATTCCAGTGTGAAGGTGGATCATCATAGTATTGTAGCAGATGTACAACAGACTGCATTCCTTAAATCATCAAAAACACTGATGGATCCTTTTCGCTGAAGAAGCTGGAAAATAAGTCTCATTTCTAATTTCCCATTGCATGATAAGCGATAACACCTGACTGAAACTTCTCTAGTATAATCAATCTGCCAACACAAGCACTAATCCATCTTGAGATATTTTATCTAGCAGCCACGTAATTCCTGATATGTGATATTAACTTTAATCAAACATGAAAAAGAGAAAACCAAAAAACAATGACAGATTTAGGAAGGAGATTCTCTACTAAAATTGCTCAAGAAAAATAAGACAGACATTCAAAGGCAACTCCATAGAACATTGCTACTGATTAAAAACCACCGACAGACTGGTAGCACACTTGACACCTTCCCTCCTCCTCAGTCCAGGCTGGGACCGGCTGATTTGACAGGCGGAGTTACAACGGTCACCCAAACACGTCACAACATCTAAATCAAAACCACAAAAGGAAACACAAGAACCATTGCTGGTGTCAAGGCAAGACAAGATCATATTGAACAAACAAAACAGACTCAAAAAAGATAAAATAACCTTGTCAAAAAGACACAGCCGAGGAAACAACCTGGAAATAAGATGGATTATACAGAAGGAAATGAATACTGTGAGGAACAGACTGGGGAGTGACCTCCTAGGTTGAAACGAACTGTTGCAAGTGCATACGGGTCAATGATTGTACTTAGGGATACAAAGTGAGGCACAGAACTACCTAGGAGAGGATCTAGGTTAAATTCTTGACTCGATCGCAAAACAAATAAAGAAATTGAAACGACAAAATTTAGACTAGGCAATCACCTGCTAGATCACATTCATAACTGAAAGAAATGAACGACAAATTCACGCAAAGTCAAAATCAAGATTCAAAGTCATTGCGCTAGAATACTGTTGCAAAAGTTACATTATCCAGGAAAATTCTCAGAACGTAAATTGGAGATAAAACAAGACTCTCAGTGCTGGGAACATTGCTGCAGACCTTCCAGTGAGCACTTAATATACTCCTCACCCCTTCCCCCGCCCCCCGAAAAAAAAAAATGCCTACAAAACAAAGATCCTCGAGTGGATCTCCCACCTGATAATTAAAAAGATTACTTCCACATCAAAAAACATCGTTTACAGCAGCAAAATCAATCCACAACAGTGTGCTTTAGCATATGCAGGAAATGAAAAGCAAACTACAGGTACTGACGTATCTAGTGCCCGATGACTACCAATATTTGGCAGTGCACATGACCACGTCAAGGTTTTCGAAATAAGATAAAATAAAATCACATCTCCTTTTCGACCTCGTCATTGTACGTCAAACTAGCAAAATCTATAAGCTTCCTTTCTTTTAATTTATCCCTTTGATTTAGTAAGATATCTCGTATAAAGCTGGGTATCCTTCCACAATACAGAAAATATGATAAACTCCTCAAACCAAAAAGCTCAAATTGACAGGACAAACGCTTAGATTCATTGCATACTCTTCATGAGAAAATCCCTTAAAGTTCCATCCTCCTTTTACCTCACAGTTAAAGACTGTTTACAAGCAGCAATATGAGCAAACTGGTACACTGGTAGCACTAACAAGCCCCCAGCCTAACCTTGTAATGCACTTCAAATTCCCTAAGAAGCCACAGACTTCACCCTGCCCATGGGAAATGAATCGTTCAGGCGACAATAGCAGATATCATATGACAGTTCCTCCAAAGAAAAGCCAGCAGATATTGAAAAGCAGAGGCACCGCAGACTGCAATGAAACATCCACAGGATAAGAAGTTACTACTTCCCATATACTTCACGTGAAGTAGACAACGTGGAATTCCAGTAACACTAATAATTTTTCACTCTTGGCACAGGATTCTACTCTCACAAAAGTTCTATCCCTCCTGTTCCACTTCATACTATTTTTGACTTATTTTTTAAAATATTTTTGTTATAGATTTTCTAATTGTTCTAAAAATGAAGGAATCAAATGTCCGAATTGAGACTGAAAATAGAATGGTCTGACCCTCACACTCCTAAATCTATATATTTCGACACAGGGCTTACTGTTGTTTTAATACCAAACTGGGAAAAGAGTACAAAAAAGAGCCATTATCCTAGTATCTAATCCGCTCATCCTCCTATTGCAAATGTCCCTACCCCACTTAGGAAGTTGTTTGTTAAATTGAAATATCAGGCAACCCAGAAGTCAACATCATAACTATCTAACAAGATATGATCATAATCCCTCGGAGACCTTTCCACAAAATAACACCAATGAATTATAATCTGTCCTCTCCCTCATTCGGCTATTAAGAAAACACCAATTTAGCACACAAAGTGGAGAAGGCAGTCTTCTTTGGCACTGTTGACTTCTATAGTAATATACTAATACAAAGCTACTAATTAGGTACACCTCCAGAACAAGACAACACAAGGACCTCCAAAGACCAAAAACTCACATGACAGCATGGATCCGATCCTAACTTAGAGGAGCCTCACAGATATTAAGCCACATGGTACCAGGTGACTTCCAAATTCTATATCTCACAACTGAGATTTGTTTGGAACAGGTATCTACATGAAAGGAATAATCAGCCAAATGTCACATGAAAGGTATTTTATATCAGAATCAAGGTACAACCTATGACACAATATTTCCATAGATATGCGTTGACCTTCCTGAGGAAATAAGTCCCGTGGTACTCAATGCATGCTTTTGGATCCACCTTCAAAGCGAAAAAAGCAGCAAGTGACAGTAAGTTAAATGGTATTAGGGGGCTTTTGAATTCATTCTTGTATCTCACAGCTAAACTATTGTCTGAAACAGGAACTTACATGAAAGGACTTCACAGCCAAGCATTACCATCGACGGCATTCTACATGACATCTCATTTTCAGGATTGCCATGGAGTTGATTCCCATTGCAGATTGAAAATCACACAAGCTGACGAAAGCCACCAAGGAATAGTAAAGAATATCAGGCAGGCAAGAACTTCTTAAAGATGATGAGAATATACAAGGATCGCCAACTTTCCAGATAATAAATTCTTAAGATGCTTGAATGCACAATTTGTGGCCTGGCTAAACGCGAACCTCTTAGTTGAATATTGAGTTGGAAGTCACTCGGAGACATCAAGGAAAAGTTTTCCACTGCAAGGGTGTATCATCATTACATTGGAGTAGACGTGAAAAGACTACAATCTCTCCATACTGGAAATTTGGATGTAGTCTGCAACTGTCCATAGAGATCACACATATCAATATCATTTTCACAATGTTGCCAATGATAACAAGTTTGACCACCATTGCAAACAGATATTTGCACTGGTCTTGCAGCATCCATGAAAAGCTCACAAGCAAATACTGAAGAGTTCATGTTGTGCAGCAGTGAATGGAAGCATTTCTAGACATCAATAATGAACCAAATTTCCAATGCAAAGGTGGATCATCACTAAAATGGAGAGGACATGGAAGGAAAACAAGCTCAGAAGGTACTCTGCACCGCATTGAAACCTCATATGTCAAATCAGAAACTTCAATGGTCCGCTGATATTAAGATGCCGTCTACACCATCCAAGAAAACCCAGTAGCAATAGCAAAGAGTAAAAGAGTATTATACTGCAACAAGGGAAGCAGAGGGATGGAATATCGGCTGTTTTTTGAGGATATATGCCGGGTAAGTAGAAAACACATACTGAAACTACATATCCATATTACTAAACTCTAGTTGAATATTGAGTTGGGAGCCCAATAACGAAACAATATGTGAAGGTGGATCTTCAATAAATCGCAGCAGATGTGAGACAGACTGCAATCCCTTAAATCATCAAAAACATTGGTGAAATTCTTCTAACTGAAGATATAGAAAAGAAAGTTGTTATCAAAATTTCTAATTACCAACTGCATGTCTGCATGATAAGCGAGCACAACTGACTGAAACTTCTCAGTCGACTTGCCAATACAAGCTGCTAACACATCTTGAGGCATTTTATCTAAGCAGCTACGCTTTCCCGATAAGTAACATTAACTGTAATCAGACACGACACAAAGATAAAAAACAATTGTAGATTTAAAGCACATGTTCCCATCCTAATTGCTCAAGACAAATAACAAGAAACACTCGAAGGCAGCTCCAGAAATCATTTCCATGAACAAAAAAGAAGGGACAACTATAATTGCACACTTGACACCTTCCCTCCTCCTCATTCCGGGCTTGGGACCGGCTGATTTGACAGGCGGAGTTACAAGGGTCACCTAATTACCTAAGCAAAAACTAGCACAGGAGAAAACACAAGGAGAAACCACCGTTGGTATCATGACAAGACAAGCCAAGATCATATGTTGAATAAATAAAACAGACAGGCCAAGATCACATGTTGGACAAATAAAAGACTTCAACAAAATGCTTCACTCAAACACAATCAAGACACAGTGCCGACGAACAACCTGGAAATAAGTAAGGATTTACACAAATGGAAATGAAGACTGGGAGGAACAGACCAGGTAGCGACCTCCTAGTTAAAAAAGGAACAAATTGACGGAATTGTTGAAGAATGGACACACGTCTATGACCGTACTTAGGGATACAAAGTGAGAGACACAGGTCTACCTAGGAGAGAATACAGAATAGATTGATGATTCAATCGCTAAACAAAAACAAGAATTGAACCAATAAGATTGAGACTTGGCAATGACCTTCTAAGTAAAATTCATAACAGAAAGAATTGAAGGACAAAATCACATAAGTCAAAATGGAAATTCAATGTCTTTGTGCTAGAATACTGTTGCAAATTCCATTATCCTAAAAAATTCTCACAACTTAAATTAAAGATTGAAACAGACTCGTGCTGGAACATTGCAAACTTTTCAGTGATAATGAAGCAGAACAAATACTTAGCTCCTTAGACTCCATGTAAGATTGAAAAGGGATTTATTTTTTCCACTTATAAATACAGACACCTCCTTAGTGCTAGCTTTATAATACAATTACCTCATACTCACAAAAAAGATAATGAAGCAGTAGATACACTCCTCATCCCATCCCCGAAAGCAAATCTCATCCTACAAAACAATGATGGAAGACCCCTCACCCACCATAGAAAATTCTCATATAGCCAAGTGAAAAAAGCACACTCTCCACCAAGTCTCTCTCAAAGCTGAAACTCAAAAGGACTACTTCCACATTAAAAAACTGCGTTTAGAGTAACAAATTCAACAAGATTACTTCCACATCAAAAAACCTTGTTTAAAGTAACAAAATCAAGAAGATCACTTCCACATCAAAAAACCTTGTTTAAAGCAACAAAATCAATTCACAACACCTCACTTTAGTGTATGCAGGAATCAAAAAGCAAGTTGCAGGTACAAATCCCATAGTGCCAGCTGACCTACCAAAGTTGGGCATAGCCCATTACAATATCAACATTCTCAAAAGAAGATAAAATCACATCTGTGTTCAACCACGTCATTGAATATCAAATGATATAAGAACCTATAAGCTGGGCGTCCTTGTTCCTTTTTTCCTTTTGATGAAGGAAGGTATCTCCTATAAGGCTGGGGGGATCCTTCCACATAGAAGATATGACAAGCTCTCTCAGATCAAAAAGCTCAATTTACAGCACATATGCTTAGACCTCATTGCATACACTCCCTGAGAAAGATCACATGGTATTATGTCCCTCTCGAGTTCCATCCTCTAATCTCCCAGTAAAAGACTGTTGAAAAAGCAGCTATGCGAGAGAAATGATCATCCAAACTTCGGTTGCACTAACAAACCCAACCTAACATGAAATGCACTTCAAATTTCCTAAACAAGCCATAGACTTTACCCTGCCCATCTAGGATCCGAATCGTTCAGGCAAAAATAGCAGATATGATAGGACACAGTTCCTCCAAAGAAAAGCCAGCAGATGTTGAAAAGCAAGTCCCCAGGACTATAATGAAACTATGACAGGAAAAAATGTACTGTTCCAATGTGACTTCACGTGAAGTAGACAACTTCTGGGAGCTGGCTAGTTAGTGCACAATATGACTTCAGCTGACAAAATGCTAATCTGGAAATGCACAGCAGTTAAAATGTAAAAGAAGTTATATCTCCAGCCCAAAACAGAACTTTATTTGTTAGAAGATATATGTGATACATGAACCAGGAAGATGGTCAGCAGAAGCTTCTTTAATGTATTGGACATCAGGTACACTTCTTGCATACGGGTGGTTGCTTTGTTTGATTTTTCCTTTACTACCTTATCCCTCCAAAAGGGGAAGAAAAAAGACCGAGTAGAAAAGATAATGCTCACTGGAAACCCTGCAACAAAATCCACATCAGCCCATTATAGCATAATATTGGGAAAGCCAGTCAACATCCACCAGTCCTTAACAGGATGTCTTCTACAGAAAGCCGATGTACAGAAAAACATTTGTGAAAGCTCAAGCTAAGAACAAAATGTAAAAGCTTCAGTCAGAAAATAACGAGGCACCGTGGAGTCTAAAAGAGAGAATAAAAAAACGAAAAGATGAAAAAAGTTGATCAATATTCATCATGCAACGGGAGAGACCATGAGAATAGTACATAACCACCCTTTGGGGTCAGGTTAAAGATAGGATGACATCACATCAGCAAAAATTGAAATCTTGACATTACTGAATTTAAGCAATCTTAAAAGCAAGCAAAAGGCAAGATGAACTCACGAACCAACAACAACTTTGCTCCATTAAAACAAGAACAAAAAATCCACACTGCTGTATGACCCGGTGACTGCACAGAAGAAAGGCCCAGTTAAATACATAGTTGGCCAAACCATACCACCGAAAGCCTTTTCCTTAATAACCTTCGCATTCACATACAAAAATAGAATAAGAGAATACATGACCAAGCTGGCGTGACAAGCAGAAGAAGACGGAATTGCGTCGCAAGTACACCAAAAGTAGAGGAGCACTACATGAGTTTGAGCACTTATCAGATGCCAATAACAATAAGCGATCTCATCAGTTGTATCATCAATGAACATAAGCATCTGACTTGAACTAGAAATGGCAGCAGAATGCACACTTGTGAAAAGAATTTAACTTAGTTGAGAACCTCCGTATAACACCAGTTTTGATAAAAGCTTAGAGATGAAAATATTCAATACCTATAGTCAAAGACCTGGGAACTTGTTATATCCTTCATAACTGACACCATACCTAGGTATGGGGCCGAACAAAGATAACTAGACGTCAGGGTAAAAGAAGTTGATGCAAGGAAAAAACCAATATTAGCATCAACATTAGCAAATTAAATGAAAGTCAAGATATGAAATCCAAGTAAGCTGATAGCTCCACGCTGGGGTTGTGCCCTGCATGTGACACATTCGGTAGAATCAAGGACGGACTCACTCACCATGAAGATCCAAGTCAGCATGGGTAGCGTTATTGCTAGTTCCACTTGTATTCTGATTCAATAAAAAGAATTTGTGAGGTTCCAGGGGAGTGATAGCTCACGTAGTGTGGCAAAACAGTGTACACCAGTGCACAAATAGAAGAAGCTCATGTAACCTCTGTCCATTGTTGCAACTCCAAATAAAACTGGAACTTAATGCTAACATAGCAACACCGTTTCCGATCAACGGAAAAATAAACACAGTACTAACTGCATAGTGGAGTCTCACAACAAAACCTCAGAACCAACCCAAAATCTAAAAGCATGCTTCATTCCCCAAAAATTGCACCAAGAATGGATCTCACCAGTTTTCAATTTCATCAGAGTCCCACATGCCGTGATACACAAGAAAACGGTCAAGGATGAGAACAACAAAAATAAACTACACAAGGAAGGAAAGCAAAGATATGAACATTGAGGAACCAAGGTAACTAGTAGAAGGTCACAAAAAGCAGCACGGAAAGGGAAGTCTGCGACTGCGACGACTATTGGTAAAGGGTGATTGGTGAGATACCATGAGTATGAATAGGGAAGAGGGTAACTAGCCACAATCCACCAGAAAGCCTTTCTTCTATAAACATCACCAAGAGCTGATCAACCAATGCCACGATGAAATACAAAGAACCAACTCTAATCAACAAAGAAGATAGAGGAAACAGATCTAATAACAAACTGGATCTCAGACCCAAAAAGAGAAGAATCAAAGAACTCCCAAAGCCTGACTGCCCGCTTGAATTGCTTGGGTCCGAGCTTAACTTCTCAACGGGAACAATGAGAGAATTGCAAATCAGAAACCTATATCCCAACAGCTGCAAGCACAGAGAGAAGGAACAGTCAAGTGCAAAGTTGGCAAAACCCATGCCACCTAGGATATCACTCGATATTACAGACGAGAGATCGAAAAACCCCCTTTTTTCAAAGCTTGACAATATCTGGATTGCAGTGCAAGCACTTGACACCAACCTCTGAAATTTCAAAATCTAATAATGCTCTATCACTGTCACCATGTGGTCTACACATCCATCCAACAAACAAAAGCAAGCTGGCATGATAAACAAAAGAAAACAGAAGCAGAGAAAAAAGACATGCAGCAAGAACACCAAAAGCAGAGTAGCACTTTATGGGGCTATATCAAAAGATCCAGATTTGAGTTTAAGTACTTATCAGGTGTCCAAACCATAAGAGATCTCTCTCATAAGTTGGATAATCGAAGAACATAAGCATCTGGACTGAAAACCAAAAAAGTGGCAGCAGAATACACTATAAACACTTGTGCAAAGATTTATCTCAGTTAACAATTTCCATATTACCAGCAGTGTTGACAGAGAGAGAAGGGAATGGAAGGAAACTGGAACGAAAATCTCAATAATTAGAAGTCTGAACTACAGAAACCTCAAGGCAAATTGGCAAGGAAACAAGCGACTCCACGGAAAGCCGAATTCACTGCTCTAAGGCCCAATGGCTGCAAGCACAAATAGGAGGCAACATTTAAGTGAAAAGCTGGTGCAACCCGTACCACTATGAAATCAGAAGAGATGCCAGAGACAAGATAGAAAAACCCCCTTTCTTGAAGCCTGACAATATCAAGATTGCAATGCAAGCACCAAAAAGACCAAGAAACCATGTGCAATGCATACTGGCTCACCAACCTTTGAAATTTCAAAATCCAATCCTTAATTACTGTCACCATGTGGTCTACACATCCACCCCAGAAACAAAAACAAGTTGGCATGATAAACAAAAGAAAACAGTAGCAGAGAAGATATGTAGCGAGAAAACCAAAAGTAGAGGAGCACTTTAGAGGGCTATCAAAAGATCCAGATTTGAGATGGAATACTTATCAGGTGTCCAACCAGGTGTCCATAACTATAAGAGAGATCTCATCATTTGGATCATCGAAGAACATAAGCATCTGGAATGAAAACTGAAAATGGCAGCAAAATACGCTATACACACTTGTGAAAAGATTTATCTCAGTCAACGATTTCCCTATACCAGCAGTTTTGTCAAAGATGAGGGAATCACTATAATTAGGGAAGAAAACTGGATTGAAAATCTGAATACTCATAGAAGCCTAAACTACAGAGACCTCAATGACCGGCAAGGAAATAAGGAGGCTCCATGCAAGGAGGAATTCACTTCTCTAGGGACCAATGGCTGCAAGCACAAACAGGAGGTAACAGTAAGTGAAAAGCTGGTGAAACCCATACCACTAGGAAATCACAAGAGATGCCGGAGACAAGATTGAAAAACCCCCTTTTCCGAAGCCTGACAATATCAAGATTGCAATGCAAGCACCAAAAAGACCAAGAAACCGTGTGTAACATCCTGGATCACCAACCTTTGAAATTTCAATTTCCAATCCTTAATTACTGTCACCATGTGGTCTACACATCCACCCAACAAACAAAAACAAGTTGGCGTGATAAACAAAAGAAAACAGTAGCAGAGAAGATATGTAGCGAGAAAACCAAAAGTAGATGAGCACTTTATGGGGCTATCAAAAGATCCAGATTTGAGATTGAATACTTATCAGGTGTCCAACCAGGCGTCCATGACCATAAGAGAGATCTCACAAGTTGGATAATTGAAGAACATAAGCATCTGGACTGAAGATGAAAAAATGGCAGCAGAATACACCACAAACACTTGTGAAAAGATTTAGCTCAGTTGACAATTTCTGTATTACCAGCAGTTTGGACAAAGAGAGAAGGGAATCACTATCATTAGGGAAGGAAACTGGAATGAAAATCTCAATAATTATAGAAGTCTGAACTACAGAAACCTCAACGTAAAACTATCATTAGGGAAGGAAACTGGAATGAAAATCTCAATAATTATAGAAGTCTGAACTACAGAAACCTCAACGTAAATTGGCAAGGAAACACGCGGCTCCATGGGAAGACGCATCACTGCTCTAAGGCCCAATGGCTGCAAGCACAAATAGGAGGTAACATTTTAGTGAAAAACTGGTGAAACCCGTACCACTAGGAAATCAAAAAAGACGCCAGAGACAAGATTGAAAACCCCCCTTTCTCTAAGCCTAACAACACCAAGATTGCATTGCAAGCACCAAAAAGACCAAGAAACCATGCATAACGCATGCTGGATCACCAACATTTGAAATTTCAAAATCCAATCCTTAATTACTGTCACCATGTGGTCTACACATCCCCACAACAAACAACTACAAGTTGGCGTGATAAACAAAAGAAAACAGTAGCAGAGAAGATATGTAGCGAGAAAACCAAAAGTAGAGGAGCACTTTATGGGGCTATCAAAAGATCCAGATTTGAGATTGAGTACTTATCAGGTGTCCAACCAGGTGTCCAAAACCATAAGAGAGATCTCATCAGTTGGATCATCGAAGATACATAAGCATCTGGAATGACAACTGAAAATGGCAGCAGAATATGCTATACACACTTGTGAAAAGATTTAATCTCCGTTGACAATTTCCGTATACCAGCAGTTTGACAAAGATAAGTAATCCTCTGATTAGGGAAGAAAATTGGATTGAAAATCTCAATACTCATAGAAGCCTATGCTACAGAGACCAACGGAGACCTCAATGATCGGCAAGAAAAACAAGGCGGGGCTCCATGCAAGGAGGAATTCATTTCTCTAGGGCCCAATGGCTGCAAGCACAAACAGGGGGTAACAGCAAGTGAAAAGCTGGTGAAACCCATACCACTAGGAAATCACAAGAGAAGCCAGATACAAGATTGAAAAGCCCCCTTTCTCGAAGCCTGACAATATCAGGATTGCAATGCAAGCACCAAAAAGACCGAGAAACTGTGTGTAACGCATACTGGACCACCAACCTTTGAAATTTCAAAATCCAGCCCTTAATTCCTGTTACTATGTGGTCTACACATCCATCCAACAAACAAAAACAAGTTGGCATGATAACCAAAAGAAAACAGAAGCTGAGAAGATGAGTAGGGAGAACACCAAATGTGGAAGAGCACTTTATGAGGCTATCTAAAGATGCAGAATTGAGTACTTATCAGGTGTCCATAACGATAAGAGATCTCATAAGCCGGATCATCGAAGAACATAAGCATCTGGTATAAAAACTAAAAAACGGCAGCAGAATACACTATACATGCTTGTGGAAAGAATAATCTTAATTGAGAGTTTCCATATAACAGCAGTTTTTGACAAAGCTTAGAGACACGAAAATCTCCAATAACTCTTAAGCCTAAGACCTGAGAACTTGCTCTGCATCTTCCCAAACACAAACACCCAAGCAATACAGTTAGTCCTTCAGAATCACTTGCCCCCTTAGATCAATCTTAATACTCATCCATTGAAAACTACACCACCTAGGATGAAATTCACCAGCTGACCAAACCAAAATATGCATTGAAGAAGTCAAGGTAAAAGAAGTTGATGCAAGAATAAGACAATATTAGCATCAATACCAGCATATGAGCTGCAAGACATCAAAAATCCAAACCGATAGCTCCATGCTGAAGTTGTGCCCTGCTTGTCTTGTGACGCATAGGGCTAGAACAGATGACGGATTCATTCATCTGAAGATCCAAGTCAGCAGGGAGCAAAATTGCTTGAGGTTTCAGAGTAGCGATAGCTCAGATAGTATGTAAAGAGGTGTACACTACCGTAACTTCTCAAAATAGAGGAGGAGCTCATGTTGAATCAGAGACAGAATAATCCCTCTATCCATAGTTACAACTCCAAATCGAACAGCAACCTGATTAAAAACTAAATAGCAAGATACTCCCCTATTGTCAATGGAAAACATAAATGCAGTACTAATTGTGCAGCGAAGACTCACAACAAAAATATCAGAATTGCACAAAACCTGAACGCATGCTTGATTCCCTCGAAATTGCATCTAGAGTGGATCTCATCACCTTTCAATTTCTTAACATCGAAAATCAAAGGATTGCAAACACGAACCCACATATCGTAATAAGAAAATAATCAAGGATGACAACATAAAGATAAACTATACAAGGGACGAAAGCAACCATATGAACATAACCAAGGTAACTGGCAGAGGTCACAACAAGAAGCACGAAAAAGAAAATTCACAAAACGCTGTTTATAAAGGGTAATCAGCGAGATACCATGACTATGAGTAGGATGAAGGTACTAGCTACAATTCCATGAAAAGAAATTACCCACCGGAAAAGTCACCATGAAGACTCATCAAAACCACCGGAAGCCCTTAGAATCATTCTCCTATAATTGTTACCCAGACCTGATCAAACATTGGCAACATTGACAAACAAACAACCCTCTCTAATCAACAAAAAAGGAAAAAACAAAACAGAAATAAGTGCAAATTGAATGAGAACACAAAAAGAGAAAAAGAAAACTCAAAAAGGACTCCCAAACCCTGCCACTTAAATTGCTGGGCCCGAGCTCAATTCTCAAAACAGTCAGATCATAGAATTGCAGATCAGAAACCTACATCGCACGTAAAATACAGCAAATCGAAAACAAATAACAAGAAACAGATAAAGTACCAAAGGAAAGCAACAATATGAAGATAGAGAGTACTGGTAGTGACTGAGAGCTAAGAAATCAAAACCAATCTCAACGCTCCATGAAAAGAAGAATTCATTGCACTCTAAGACCCAACGGCTGCAAGCACAGAAAGAAGGGAATAGTTAAGTGCGAAACCCATACACCTAGGAAATTACCATAGATGCCAGAGACAAGATTGAAAAACCCCCTTTTCTCGAAGCCTCTGACATTGATCTGTAAACAACATGCAGAGGAGCGCATTCTGGACACCAACCTTAGAAATTTCCAAATCTAATCCATCCAACAAAACAGGCGTGATAAGCAAAAGAAAATTGGAGCAGAGCGAGAACACCAAATATAGAGAAGCACTTTATGCGGCAATCTAAAGATTCAGAATTGAGTACTTATCAGCCAACCGTAAGACACTTATTCCTTTAGAACCACGTGCACCATGTACCCTTGAAAAGTGACATCAAAACCTAGGAATGAAATCCACGACGACCGGACCAAATAAGCATTGAAGAAGTCGAGGAAAACGAAGTTGATGCGAGAATAAGACAACATTAGCATATAAGATGCAAGATATCAAATCCAAACCGATAGCTCCATATCGAGGTTGTGGCCTGCTTGTGAAACATACCGCACCTGGAGCTCATGTTAAATCAGAGACAGAATAATCTCTCCGTCCATTGTGACCGACTAGAACTGGAACCTGATCGCTAACATAGCACATCCTCTCCGATCATCAATGGAAAAAATAAACATAGAACAAATTGCATAGGGAAAATCTCACAACAAAAACCTCAGAATCGCCCAAACCTGAAAGCATGCTCTGATTTCCCCAAAATTGCATCTAGAGTCAGGCTTCCAATTTCTCAATCAAAGGACTTCAATTCGGAGACCCACATACTGTATAAAACAAGAAAACAAGAATGAAAACCACTAACCTACATCCCGCTGCACAGGGAGAAATTAAAAGCGCAATTGAAACCAAAACAAGCTGGGATGGAGGAATTGGCTTCAGGGCGAGTCAATTTATAAGGGTTGTGAGGCTGGGATGGACGGTTGAGATTAAGCGATGAAGATAACGCGTTGCGGGATACAGCGGATGTATTTGGACCAGGAATATTTCAAAGGCGGTGGATAAGTGGATTAGGTCGGTATCTTTTGAGTATTAAATTTAGCAATATTTTTGCATCAACTATTACGTGGTCCCACAAATTATATTTGTTTGTAAAGGCTTTTCTCAGAAAAAATATTAAAACTTTTGTTTTCTAAACCACAATACAATTAACTCAGTTACGTTTTCGATTTGTCGGAGAACTTATGTATTTTTCTTTGAAGATTACTTCCCTTTAATTTCTGGCTTGGACGCAAATTATGCTAAATTGAAAGTTATCAACTAAAATAATATTGTAATGTTATGAAATAAATATTGGAATTTATTAAGACTTGCAAAGTCATGCATGGTCTTAATATAAATGGAGTGAAAGGGAAATGGAAGAAATAATTTTGGAGGGAAATAAAAATTTCAAATTCATTAAGTTTGAAAAATTTATTTTCCCACATTGGATGGGGAAATTTCTTTTAGTGTGTTTATATAGTGAAACACATTATGTGATTCTCAAAAGGTTGAGAAAAAGGTAGACACCTCGCATGTTGTTGTCGTTGCTCGGCTTTTAATTAAATTTTTATTTCCATCTTCCTAAACAGTGTGACTGTTGGCAAACTTCATTTTTGAACAGATTTTGCACCTGTTCAGGCACACCAACAGTGGTCTATAAATACCAGTTGCTGTGACTCATTTCGTTGCACATTATTTTTCATTCACAATATCAGACGGAAAAAATCCTCTCTCTCTTATTATTATGTTCCAGTTTTTCGCTACTGTTTATCAACATTCGAACATTAAGTGTCTTCTGCTGTGATTTGAAAACGTTACTTTGAGTTCTGTTTTGCCGCTATCACAGAAACGATTTCCGTTCTATCCTGGGAGGAAGTAACCCATAATCCTTGGCAACTGTGGGAGGGTTATAATTCCTTAAGAAAACACAAGTAACTTGTGGGTTCGGAAAGTTTTTTCTACTTCATCTATTTTTCTTGTTTCAGAAACTATTCAGAAGAACACTGTTTAAATAACAATTAAAACGAGATAGCAAATAAATCTATTTATCTCTCTCTCTATATATATATATAAAAATAAAGCACGAATGTTAAACGACAAAAATATCCCTGAAATATTAATCGACTTTTATACCTTTCAAAATTAAATTATTTCTTCAAAAAAATAATAGAATATAGGATAAAATTGTAAGATTTAGTTCCTAAAATATAGGAATTTAAAACCAACTAATACTAGAAAATTTTAAAACCATAAAATAACGTGAACCAAGTTATAGTGCATAAAATATAGGAGTTTGTTACTAATTAATAATAGAACTTCTTAAAGTCACGGAAACAAGAAGAGCAATTTTTTAAGCCACAACACAACGTAATATTCAATGCCATTCTAATTCTTTTTTTTAAAACTTATGAAAGAATAAATAAAAGAAACAAATAATTATAGTAAGCTTAAACGTGTAGAACATATAATTAGCCGCCTATTTTGTTTCGGCTTCAAAATCAAAGGTAGTCTTTAAAATAAAAATTCTATTTTCTACTATTATTTATACCAAAGTAGTCTATCAATTTATGTAGGATTTAAAAAATATGGGTAAATTATTATGATTAGGATATTAGTTCCTTTTTTTCCCAAAGACGTATCTTTCGAATTCAAATATGACCGACTTTTAGACCTTTTAAAATTGAATTATTTTAAAAAAAATAAATTAGGATATAACGTTTGATTTGGTAGGTATGACGATCTTTTAATATGTATACGGTAATTTGCAACTCAAAAGAATCTCCATTAATGACTACTCATAATAAAAAATTACTTTCAAAAATAGATATACTAAATTACAACTCAATATTTTCTGTGATTGATTGATTTGACATACTAAATAATTTTGATATGAGCAAGTATATTTGTGTATATACACATGATGACTCATGTGCTTTCTAATAGATTGGATTAATAAGAATATGAGTTGAATAATTTTCTAGCAGCAACTTTTATATAATATAATTTCTTATGTATAAACAAACAAATGCGTTTTTAATGTGTGGGTAAGAAATTAAAAGTTTTAGACCTAAAAATGAATAATAATTGAAACGGAATAACATACAACTGAAAAAAGTTCAATGAAAGACAGAAGTAACGAAATGAATTTTAAGCTTTATTTTCTCCATTATTAATATATCTTTATCTGGAGATATACATTAGACTTCATATACCTTAAGGCTTAAAAAAAATTATCATAGCTTCACATAAAATAGTAAATAATAGTGCGTTCTTTAAGTTATTTTTCAACTTTATTACATAACTTTGTGATTCCAGAATGTTTAGTTTCGGTTTGTCCTCCTATATTATGTCAAACATTATTCATGACTTGTTTTGTATGATATATTGCATTTTTTTAAATCTATTTTAAGTAACTAATTTCGTATGGTGTACATATTCAATAGTATATGCAATTAAAAGTTTATTACTATCGGTATGCATTTCTCGTGCAACGCACGAATATAGAGACTAGTTATTATCTATCTATATTATTATAAAAGCACGAATAATTTACATTAAATATTGATCGACGAAAATATCCCTAAAATATTGATAGACTTTTATATCCTTCTTTGTATCAATTTTAACATAAATCTTTTAGGCTTTTCAATTTTTTTTAAAAAGGACATACTAGAGGTGGAATTTTAGATCGATACTAACTCTCTGTTGGGTCCTTCTCCTTGTTGGAATGAAATTCAATTAAGAAGTTAATTGCCAAAAGATTTGATAATTTAAGAATTATTATCTACTTTTTTTTGGATACTGTCTAAGTGATATTAGAAGTCTTCCGCTTCAGGATACCAAAAGACCTTTATATTGATTTTCTTCGTTCCAAACTGCAAGTCAATTAAAAGCAGAAGATCGAAAAATGTAAAGCAAATCGTACAGGAATCAAACCTAGAGGCTCGTGATAATTGCAATTGCTAAAATTTTGAAGGTCTACGGCTTAAGTAATAGCTTTATTATTGTAAGCTTGATATGTATCATGTTTATATAGAATTGAGAACTTTTGATTGACTTCTCTTTGCTCTATTTATAAGTTTGATCCGTAGATCTTTTGGCTTGTATTTGTACCAAAAATGGAAGAATAATTTTTGTCCAAGAGGATCGTGGAAAGGTACTATGTCTCCGGTCATCATCTTCTTACAATTTTATTTATCACCATAAAGTTCATCGGGTCCAGCTTTTCTTCTTTGTTTTTTTTTATAATGAAAAATAGGACTCTAATGTTTCAGCAAATCATTAAGTTGACAATTAATCAGCTGCCTGGGAATGTCGATTAAATCACATGCGAATGACAAATCTACATTATGAGTTACATATGTTCTGTCCTTTTCAATATTTGCTTTATTTGGCATTGCATCCTTAATCTAATTTATTTATGGTAATTATAATATCCTAATTAGGTTTTAACAAATTTCCTCTTTTCGTAGTCGTTGTTTTGGTAAAACTAACCAGCTGAAAATAAAGAGGCCAACTGATCGATATTTGTTTAATTCCGAAGCTTTTTTCAAGAAGCACTTTTGCCAAGAGGTACTTCTTAACATAAATTAATTTTCATAGCTTGGCCAACCCAAAAAAAAAATTCTCCTCTTTTACAAAACACCTGTTTGTGATAGAAATACCAATTAATTACTACTTATTTTATATATTAAATAATAATTACAGTGTATAAAAAAACTGATGGTCTTAGTAGCGGTAGAAAACATAATACGAAGATCGTGTCCGACAACTTTTGAAGGAATCCTAACTATAATACATACTAAAAACATTAATTATCTCTTACAAATGGATAAGAGTGTTGCAAAATGGAATTATGAGTAAAATTATTTTTTAAGTTAAAAAAATATTAGGGTATATAAATTTATTCCATAAAAAGCGCGTTAGAATTTTAAAAAAAGAACACAAAGTCAAAAAGGTTAGTATAGTATTAAGAATCAAAATGTCATACAAGTGTCCGAGGAAGCACAATCAAAGCTAAATCCTGAATAAGGACAAGCAAGACTATATTGTAAAAGAGTCGACTCTGGTATAGCAGGATTATCCTATATATATACCTCCGGCGAAATCGAAATAATATTTTTATGTCATGCATTACTTTCAAATATCAGATCAAGTGGCATGATACTGTTAGCGATAATAATAAGTAGTGTACCAACAATAATTTTATTATGAGGTCACTCGCTTTAGATTTGATATACCTCTTCAAACAACTGAAATAACCATCACAACTATGTCAAAGCAGAGCAATAGTGCTAAATTTATAAGGAAAGCAAAATTCGATAATATGGGATGAAGCGTTTATCGCTAAGTGTCAAACAATCGAATCACTTGCCCAGAATTCTAGAGATATATTGCATACCAATGAACCGTTTGGTGAAAAAATTTGGTTTGGGAGGTGATTTCTGTCAAGTACTACTAATAGTTCCAAAATCGACGAAAGTAGAGATTGTAAAAGCTAGCTTGCCAAAATTATACTTACGGCCTCAAATGAAAATTATTCAACTGATGAAAAATATAAAGTAATAACAGATCCAGTATTCGGTGCCTAAAATATATCCTTGAAATATTAACCGACTTTTATACCTTTCAAAATTGAATTATTTCTTCAAAAAAACAATAGGATATAGGATAAAATTGTAAGATTTAGTTCCTAAAATATAGGAATTTAAAACCAATTAATACTAGAAAATTTTAAAACCATAAAATAACGTGAACCAAGTTATAGTGCATAAAATATAGGAGTTTATTACTAATTAATAATAGAACTTCTTAAAGTCACGGAAAACAAGAAGAGCAATTTTTTAAGCCACAACACAACGTAATATTCAATGCCATTCTAATTTTTTTTTTTTAACTTATGAAAGAATAAATGAAAGAAACAAATAATTATAGTAAGCTTAAACGTGTAGAACATATAATTAGCCGCCCATCTTGTTTCGGCTTCAAAATCAAAGGTAGTCTTTAAATAAAATTCTATTTTCTACTATTATTTATACCAAAGTAGTCTATCAATTTATGTAGGATTTAAAAAATATGGATAAATTATTATGATTAGGACATCAGTTCCTTTTTTTTTCCAAAGACGTATCTTCCAAATTCAAATATGACCGACTTTTATATCCTTCAAAATTGAATTATTTCTTAAAAAATAAATTAGGATATAGCGTTTGATTTGGTAAATATGACGATCTTTTAATATGTATACGGTAATTTGCAACTCAAAAAAATCTCCATTGATGTCTACTCATAATAAAAAATTTCTTTAAATAGATATACTAAATTATATCTCAACGTTCTCTGTGATGATTGATTTGAACAAACTAAATAATTTTGATATGAGCAAGTATATTTGTGTATATACACATGATGACTCATGTGCTTTCTAATAGATTGGATTAATAAGAATTTGAGTTGAATAATTTCCTAGAGATAATTTTTGTATAATATAATTCTTATGTATAAACAAACAAATGCGTTTTTAATGTGTGGGTAAGAAATTAAAAGTTTTAGACCTAAAAATGAGTGATAATTGAAACGGAATAACGTTCAACTGAAAAAAGTTCAATGAAAGACAGGAGTGACGAAATGAATTTTAAGCTTTGTTTTCTCCATTATCAATATATCTTTATCTGGAGATATATATTAGACTTCATATACCTTAAGACTTAACAAAAATTATCATAACTTCACATAAAATAGTAAATAATAGTGCATTCTTTAAGTTATTTTTCAACTTTATTACATAACTTTGTGATTTCAGAATGTTTAGTTTCAGTTTGTCCTCCTATATTATGTCAAACATTATTCATGACTTGTTTTGTATGATATATTGCATTTTTTAAAATCTATTTTAAGTAACTAATTTCGTGTGGTGTACATATTCAATAGTATATGCAATTGAAAGTTTATTACTATCAGTATGCATTTCTCGTGCAACGCATGAACATAAAGACTAGTTATTATCTATCTATATTATTATAAAAGCACGAATAATCTACACTAAATATTGATCGATGAAAATATCCCTAAAATATTGATAGACTTTTATATCTTTTTTTGTATTAATTTTAACATAAATCATTAGGCTTTTCGATTTAAAAAAAAAAAAGGACATACTAGAGGTGAAATTTTAGATCGTTACTAACTCTCAACTGGGTCCTTCTCCTTGTTGGAATGAAATTCAATTAAGAAGTTAATTGCCAAAAGATTTGATAATTTAAGAATTATTATCTGCTTTTTTTTTTTTGGATACTGTCCAAGTGATATTAGAAGTCTTCCACTTCAGGATACCAAAAGACCTTTATATTGATCTTCTTTTTTGTTCCAAACTGCAAGTCAATTAAAAGCAGAAGATCGGAAGATGTAAAGCAAATTGTACAGGAATCAAACCTAGAGGTTCGTGATAATTGCAATTGCTAAACTTTTGAAGGTCCACGGCTTAAGTGATAGCTTTATTATTGTAAGCTTAATATGTATCATGATTTTATAGAATTGAGAACTTTTGATTGACTTCTCTTTGCTTTATTTATAAGTTTGATCCGTAGATCTTTTGTCTTGTTTTTGTACCAAAAATGTAAGAACAATTTTTCTCCAGTAGGATCGTGAAAAGGTACTATGTTTCTGGTCATCATCTCCTTACAGTTTTATTTATCACCACAAGTTCATCGGGTCCAGCTTTTCTTCTTTGTTTTTTTTTTTTTTATAATGAAAAATAAGACTCTAATATTTCAGCAAGCCATTAAGTTGACAATTAATTAGCTGTCTGGGAATATCGATTAGATCACAGGCGAATGACAAATCCTTGTTACGAGTTACATATGTTCCGCCCTTTTCAATATTTGCTTTGTTTGGCATTGCATCTTTAACCTAATTTATTTATAGTAATTATAATATCCTAATTAAGTTTTAACGAATTTTCTCTTTCCGTAGTTGTTAAATTAATGAAACTAACCAACTGAAAACAAAGAGGCTAACTGGTCGTTATTTATTTAATTTCGAAGTTTTTTTTCAAGAAGCACTTTTGCCGAGATGTACTTCTTAACATAAATTAATTTTCATAGCTTGGCCAACCAAAAAAAATTTCTCCTCTTTCACAAACCACCTGCTTGTGATAGAAATACCAATTAATTACTACTTATTTCATATATTAAATAATATACAGTGTAAAAAAGACTGATGGTCATAGTAGCGGTGGAAAACATAATACGAAGCATGTGAGACAACTTTTGAAGGAATCCTAACTATAATACATACTAAAAATATTAATTATCTCTTAAAATATGGATAAGAGTGTTGCAAAAACGGAATTATGAGTAAAATTATTTTTTAAGTTAAAAAAAATCTTAGAGTACATAAATTTATTCCATAAAAAGCGCTTTAAAATTAAAAAAAAAGAACACAAAGCCAAAAAGGTTAGTACAGTATTAAGAATCAAAATGTCATACAAGTGTCCGAGGAAGCACAATCAAAGCTAAATCCTGAACAAGAACAAGTAAGACTATATTGTAAAAGAGTCGACTATAGTATAACGGGACTATCCTTTGTATATGCCTACGGCGGAATCGAAATAATATTTTTATGTCATGCATTACTTACAAATATTAGATCAAGCGGCATGATACTGTTAGCGATAATAACAAGTGGTGTACCAACAATAATTTTATTATGAGATCTCTCACTTTAGATTTGATATACCTCTTCAAACAACTGAAATAACCATCACAACTTTATCAATGCAGAGCAATAGTGCTAAATTTATAAGGAAAGCAAAGCTCGATAATATGGGATGAAGCGTTTATCGCTAAGTGTCAAACAATCGAATCAATTGCCCAGAGTTCTAGAGATATATTGGATACCAATGAACCGTTTGGTGAAAAAATTTGGTTTGGGAGGTGATTTCTGTCAAGTACTACCAATAGTCCCAAAATCTACGAATGCAGAGATTGTAAAAGCTAGCTTGCTAAAATTATACTTACGGCCTCAAATGAAAATGATTCAACTGATAAAAAATATAAAGTAATGACAGATCCAGTATTCAGTGGCTTCTTAATTCGTGTCGGAAACAAAGAAGAGCATCCAATAAAGATGATTTGGTTCTTCCATAACACTTGGTTATCAACCCCAATGGTAACAACAGTGTATTAATAAGAAAAATATTTCCATCATTATATTAAAATGCAATTTGTAAATTGCATGATAGAAATTAAAAAATTATCTTAGTTAGCAGAAACAAATATGTTAATCAACTAAACAAAAGGTTGATAACAAATTTTATGGTAAAAATAAAACATTTTTTAGGTTTTTACTGAGCCGAATTTGATAACAATAATTACTGCAAAGAATAATACTTTAATACCAAACGGTCTTTTACCATACAAGTTTATTATTACTTATGTATGTTAGTGTCGCCGTATATATATAATAAACTAAGTTAAATTGATATTCCATTGTATATAGGTTGATTTGAAGAAAAAGTATGCCTGTAGTGCTACTAAAAAACTTAGTTCAGCTGAATAACTTATGCAATAGCACACAAATGGTATATAAAAGTTTTGACAATAACGTCATACGTGCAAAAATTATGATACTGATCAATGTGCTTCTAAGTATATTTTTACCCCTGAATTCAACTTTCGTCTTCTGAAACTAAAGAACATCCTTTTAAATCTGCTATGAAAATATTTTTCAGTATGTTTATGTTTTGCAATTATAATATATAAAGCACAAGTACAAACATCCTAAATATTGGACTATATTTACCGTAATAAGTTTACATGCATGAACAACTATACGTTGCACTTTCAAGAGGGATATCAATATCGACAACAAGAGTTCTGATTATGGCAAAGTAACCAAAGCATTAGAAGGAAACACACACACAAAAAACATCGTCTACAAAGAATTGTTCGGTAAGATACCATCACATTAAATACTTTTAAACTATAAGTTATAATTATCTAACTAACATGACTAAATTGATCATTTGTGTAAGTTCTGATGATGTCTTTTCATTTAGAATTCACGTATTATGCTAATGTAATAACATTTTTCGGCATGTTGTAGATGATTGTTGTATTATTATGCATAAAAATTTTCTAATTAATTATATTTTGGTATTCCTTCCTATAAATAATTGTTTAAACCATCACGTGCCATTATTAACGTGCAATGCACGTTCATAGACACTAGTTATTATAAAAGCACGAATAATTTACGCTAAATGTTGAGCGACAAAAATATTCTCATAATATTGATAGACTCTTCTGCCCTTAAAAAATAAAAATATTTGTTAATGAACCAAGTTAAAAATGGATGTAATTGTAAATTTCAAAATATTATACACGAAAACTTCTTATTCAATTTAAACTACACATGAATGTAAAATTCTAATTCATTTTGGACTACTATTGTACTTACCGCCAATATGCATATGGTTCAAAGGATAGTATCATTATTCGTTATGGATAGCAATATGCATGTTGTACGCTTGATTTTTGGTTCTCCAATTTGTATGAAAATTAAATATATTACATCAATTCATGTAGAAAAAGAATAAGCCAAGTACTTTTTAAAAAACTAGCAGAAGCAAAGCCGTGCGACGCCCAACATTGGAATTAAAATTTTTATGAAAGAAGAATATTTTAATATTATAGTAATATTTTAGCTGGTATTTTCATAGAATATCCCTATAAATAATTTTAATTTTAAATCAATATTCTCAAGTATTAAGAGAAATTTTCAAAATATTTAACTGCTTAGCTATTAATATCTACTACTTAAATATCCTTAATGAGTCAACTTTCTCGAGATTGAACACTATATACTATCCAATTCAATAATTTTAACTAAACTTTTAGATATAGTTATTATATTTAAATTTCGCGTATGATATTAAAATTTTTTGTAAATAATAAGTGAATGTAAGAAATATTTTTCGACGAAATATTAACACAAGTTTTCATCATTTTTTATTTTTACAGGATAGTCAAATTAGTTTCAAATGGTAGTAATATAAATAGATATATCACTTGCAACTCAAGAAGTAACTAAATTAAAATGTTGTAAATTGTCGATTTTTTTCCATAATATATATTCTAGTGATTTGGTCCATTATTTAGGGTAAATAACAAATATAAATTAAATCAATAACTAAATTAGTAACTAGCTTAAATGTTAGTATTTAAAAATAAATAAACTCATGACAATAAGGGTCAATAGGTTAGAAATAATATCGTAAAAGTTAAATTAGAAGCTAATTTTAAAGTTGCAAAATTAATGTAAAATTTTACAATAAATTTTATGTACATAATATTACCTTTATTAGAAAAAAAGGCATGTACATTCCTTCGTATTGAAAGAGTTGGCGCCCAAATAATTGTACTACTATTTGAAAGCACTACAAACTACTTAAATTGCAAAATGTTATAGTATTGTATTTACTTTCTTTCTGGATTTATAATGTTTAAAGTTTTAGATGAATATAAATATTAGTTATTAACTTATTGACATAGGTTGAACTTAAACCTAGCATATATTTATATGTAAATATTATTCTTTATTTAATGAATTTATTCTGCTATATTCTCTTATTTAGTGAATTTATTCTGCTATATTTTTTTTATTTAGTGAATTTATTCTGTTACGTTTTAAGTTGTCAATTTTATTTATTCAAGCTTAACTATTGATTAAACATATTTGCTATTCAAACTCAGCAATTAGTTATGTATTATGTCCTAATTGCAAAAAGCTTATAAATTTAATTGAATTCAAATTCAATTTCCTTTTCAATAAATATACTTGATTAGATTTGGTTGAAGTATTTGTATTAATAAACAGATGCAACTTTCAGGGGTCGTTTGGTACGAACACAAATAATGCAGGGATTAGTAATGCAGGAATTGGTAATGCAGGAATTGTAGTGCTGGGATTATTTTTTATCAAGTGTTTGGTTCATTGTATTAAAAATTAATTATGCAATGTATAATCTAAATTTGTGTTTGGTTTAAAACTATACAAAATATTCTTTACAATTATACCCTTGAATATTTGTGGGATTTTCTATTTCATTTAAAAAACAGAATTGCTCACAGTTATTTCTCTTTTTCTTTTTCTCCCCCCCTCTCTCTTTCAACGCGTATGAATCCTATGCTCATAGGTTTTTGTCTGATTACCACATAACTCACAATCAAAATCAAAAGTAAAATGCAAAAAAAAGTCACCAATTTTTGCATAGTGGTCTGAGACAGGTGTGAGGGGTGGTGTCAGTGATGATGATATCTATATGTTGATGAACGTGGAGTTGAAAATCTGATTTAGGAAAAAGATTGATGAAAAATAAGACCAAGAAAAGAAACAAAAAAAATACAAGTAGCAAAAGAACTTTTCCTGTAGTGGGAAGCTCCATTTGTATTGGTCCCACCATTAGAATCCCAGGTGTCAAGAACTCTTCTTCTTCTTCATCAGATTAATTGTCCACCACCCTTATAGCCAAAACAGAAAAGTAAAAAAGAAGAATTCTTAGTATTCAATTATTGTTAGGTGCTATACTTCCTCTTTCTTTGACCCTCTCTGGTGGATAAAATCCTTTCAATATAGGTTTTTTAAGTATATGTGGTGTTATAAGAAGAAAAGAAAAAGATTTTTTACTCTGTTCAACGTGCCAAGGAAGAAGAAATTGAGGGGCGATTTAGTAATTTTAAGTCTTATCCATGTATAGCTAATCCAGGGATTAGTAATCCCTTGCTTTCCTTGGTATTAATTAATCCCTCATATGAGGTATAACTAATCCATGTATTAGGTAGGAGTAAATTGAATTGACCAACCAAACATGGTATTGGACGGATTAAATTTTTATACGGGGATTATTTTACTTAATACGGCCTACCAAACAACTCAAGGAATAGCGGTCTGACAATTTGTACTTTGCTTAGGGCATCTCCAACCCTATGCACCATTTTTTGCACCAAAAAAGAATATTCCGTTTATATTCTTCTCTCTCTTATATTATATTATTTTCTTTTACTTATCCATCCCATGTAATTCATAATATTTTGTTATAAATCATTTAACAAAAATTATTTTATACCATAAAATTTTAAATAATATAGATTGTAATCAAATGTTATACGTTATACATATTAATGGATAATTCAAATAAAGGTGAAATCATTGATAAAATATAATTAAATAAGTACTATTACATTAAGGTAGAATTTATTTTAATTTTTACATAAATATTCAACTTTCATGATTAGTACGTTGCTCCCATAAATGCTCATCTAATGCATTACGAAGTGCAAAATGAGCATCTTTGTTCTTAATTTTTTTGTGTCGAGCTAAAAATTATTCAAATCGATAATTTTCATCTACTACCATTTCTAATGTTGGAGTTCAAATTGATTATTTGGAATTTTCATTTTTGTGATGGTTATATTTTTTAATACAATTATAACTTATAATAAAATTAACTTACAATTTTATATAAAATAATATATACGCAATTTATAAAACTTACACTCCAAAATTAAGATGTAAAATTAATATTATAAGATATTACATAAAAAATAAGTAGGTATATTAGGAATATAAATTAACAATTAAAATTTATAATATGTTAAATTCAAAGTGTTATATAATAAATAAAAAATAAAATATTAATGAATAGTAATTGTGTAGATGAATAGGTATATTAGGAATGTAAATTAATAATTAAAATTTATAATATGTTAAATTAAAAGTGTTATATAATAATAAAATAATAATAATATATGAATGAATAGTAAAATGGTGCAATGAATAGTGTTGCACCAAATTTGGTGCAACACTATTCATGCACCAAAATGGTGCAAAATATAGTGCAAGATTGGAACAACTTTGCACTATTTTTTGCACCAAAATAGCATTTGGTGCAAGAAATGGTGCAAGGTTGGAGATGGTCTTACTCTTGGGTAAATATGTGTTCAAATGGGTCCCACGTTTAGATACTATGAATTTGGGGAGAAAAAGTAGGCCTCAAAAGTTTCCTTTATTTACGAAATCGTATGAAGGCAGTTAATGTAATAGTATGAAAAAAGCAGGGGTAAATATAATATAATGATGGAAGCTGGCATGTCTCTGCTTCACCTGTTTCTTTCAGACAAAACACGGCAAAGTTGTTCAACTCATTTTTAGCTCTCTTCTCATATTGATTTGGTTTAGGGTCAACCAATTTGACGTTAATGAATAATTTTGTATGTTTCTCAGTTATTGTGTTTGGTCTGCCTTTCTGGCCTATATTGTTGGGAAACGAATTAAACAATATAGTTTGTTTAATCAAGCTTTTAAAATTTAAGTATTTTTTATTAGAACTACTTTTGAATAAAAACAATTATGTTTAGTTTGGTAATTTGAAAAGTACTTCTTCCGATATTAGAGCATCAAATTGTGTTTGACTTAAGTGTTAAAAGTGTTTCTAACCTTTTGAAATCAGCTTCTGCTGCTATTCAAAAATAATTTTCACTCTAAAAGCTTGGTCAAACACCTCAATTCTCCTAAATAAGCACTTTTTAAAGAAAATTGGCTTTTTAAAAATTTGTCCAAACAAGCTATAAATTTGAATGATCAAAGAGCTTATATTTACTCCTATGCTTTATGCTTTTACGTTCAATAGGTATTTATTTAATGTTGAAACTATAGTAATATATATTAAATTAAAAAATTTCATAAAAAAATATATCACGCTAGATCGATTTTTATGTCTTTTCAAAGCTTAATTCCCTCTAAAGACAATTTTATGTTGGATAAGATTGTCTTATATAAAGTTTATCCAATATTTACAGACTTTTAATTTAACTAAAGATTATCCTTTAATTACTGAAGTGAAATTAGAAATCTAAGATAAAATATACTAAACTTTCCTCTAGGTAAACATAAAGTACATACATTTCAATTCAGTGGAAGTTAAATCAATTTTATAGTCAGATATTTTCAAAAATACTAAAATTAAATTTATTAGGAGTAGTTACAAAATTGAAGCAAAATAATATCTTTATAAGTTGGATTTTAAAGTGATTTTACTACTTGTAGCATATGTTTAGTTCCATTTTGTCCTAGTATTGTTGTCAAATTATATAACATATTTTTTTGTTTTGTTTTGAGGAACTAAGTATTGAACTTTATATATATTCGGTAACAAGTAGCTAAGTTAATTAGAATTTTTAGGTAAGTGAAAGTTTATAATTTTGTTATGTGTCTTATAATATTTGACATAAAATATTTCGTGCGAGGCACAAACATAGAGATTACTATTTATATAAAAGAGGGAATTGTAGAGATGACTTTAACACCTCTCTTAGATTAAGATTGTTATTTATCTATATTTAGTCTTCAGGATCAGACTTTACCATGTAAAATCACCCCATATCATATTACAACTTGAGTTTCACTTTAGTTTCTTATACATATTCTTCAATTTGGTTTCTTTATCGATTGATTCAATTGTAAATTTGCAGTGATGTTTCGTTCAACTTTTCTTGCTTTATCAACTGGAGAAAACAAGTTAGGCTATATGTATATGGCTGTGTACGTATTTTCTTTTCTTGCTTTCATATTAGTTGCTTTGTTAGATGATTCATTCAATGATCCGACATGTTATTTTGAGTTCTAGCATGTCGTTCGGCGGTTTGAGACCTTGAGTAGCTTCACTTCATATTTTATGATTTAATACATATGGACGAAATTGAATTTCGGGAAGTTTAGAGTTGATTCGGATGGAAAATTCTCAATTCAAAAACTTTAAGTTAGAGGAGTTGACCAAGGTTTGACTTTTGAGTAAACGACCTCGGAATCGAGATCTGAAGGTTCCAATAGGTTCGTATGATGATCTCGGACTTGGGCCTTTGTTCGCGTTGAGTATCGGGTGGTCTGGGAACATTTCGGCATGTATTATGGAAAGTTTAAAAATTTCATAAGTTTGGCTTGAAGTGGATTTTGATGTTATCGATACCCGTTTGGATTCCGAGCCTTGGAATAGGTTCGTATTGGATTTGTGACTTGTACGTGAAGTTTGGCGTCATTCCGGAATGTTTAAGTGTGACTCGGATGCGTTCAGCACAGTTTGAATGTTGAAAAGTTGAAAGAAGGATTTTGATCGTCGATTCATAGCTTTGATGTAGTTTGATGTGATTAGAGGCTTCGACTAAGTTTGTAGAATATTTTAGGACGTGTTGGTATGTTTGGATGGGGTACCGGGGACCTCGGGTTTGATTCGGATTGAAATCGGAGTGAGAATTTGACTTATGCCATTTCTGGTGGCAGCAGATCTGGTGTAACCACACCTGCGAGGATTTGGCCGCGGATGCAGAGCCGCAGTAGCGGCCAAGGGGGATTGTAACGAGCGCGAAACACACACTTAAATTATGCTCACTAATCAAATATACTATAGTATAATATCGTATCCACAGAGATTGGATTTAAATAGTATTCTCGTAGTTTCTAGCTTGATTGCTATCATCAACAATTGAGATTTATATGATTTCTAACTAAAATTAACTAAGAGTCTAAAGCTATTGACTAATGACAATCGAAACAAGGAACACGCAAAGAAAGTTATCAATGGGGAGAAGATAGGGTTTTGATAGGATAGGTGCAAGATAATTGTTTGGGATCTAACTCTAGGTAATTCAATTCTAATATTCAAGTGAGTTTCTCGAATTCACTCAATTATTAGTTCAGATGTTTAGTAGAAACTCCTCTCTCGATTAAGTCTCAACCTCACGAGATGAACAAATTTAAGCTTTGTGAAGATATGCAAAAATGCGTTGGTCTTTAGGAAAACCTCTTTCGATTATTCTCCTAATTAGGTTTAATCAATGATTCAACTAGCCTTTTTTGATTACTTAGAAGAATCTATGAACTCAACTAACAATGTAATGCAAAGATATCACAAGCTATGTCTCTCTCGATTATATGAACAAGTGAATATAAATGCAACAAATAATTCATCCAAAAACAATTCAATACATAAAACTAGAGTTATAATCCACAAACAATCATCAATACACTAAATCCATCAAACCCTAAAGAGAACTACTCCATAAACATGGAGGAATTCATCACAAATATAATAAAAGTATAGGAAAACATAAATTCAATCCAACCCGGGTCTTGAGTGAGGAAGGAATGATGAAATCTTTGTATTTTTGCTCTTCCAACTCCTCCTTAGCTCCTTAGGTCGAAAGTATGTCAAAAGTCCAGAAAATAATATTTTATCATGTATTTATACCAAGTAGGGTCAGGCCCAGGCGAAACCACATTTTCCTAGCCGAAATAGGACATTGGCTCTGTAAAAATTACAAAGACGCGCCGCATGGGGCGACGCGCCATGCGCTGCTTTAGTGGGGAAATTCAGAGAGCATCACAATTCAACAGGCTGCGCAAATATACTACTGCGGCGCACCACGCGCCGCCTCATGCACCGCAGCAGTGCAAATTTCTCAGAGTACGACTCCAAACTCGATTTTTGACGTCCAAACTTGGTCCTTGACCCCCGAACACGATCCCGGCTTAATTCCTTGGGCTTTTACTCAAATTTCAAAGCTCCAAATAGCTCGAATTCGCTCTACAACATCTACATCATGCGGAATCCCTCCTACAAGGCATAAAACACACAATAAGTGCAAAACACTAGCAATTAAAACTAACACACTTAAAGTGCAGTAAACTAGAGTGCAATAAACGACTAAAATACGAGATTATAGACTACCATTAGGTTGCAGGAGCAGTTCTGGGTGAGTTGGGCTGTGGCCACAGGTTTGAGATTTTTCTGCATCTGCGAGCTCGCAGATGCATATTTTGTTCCGCAGAAGCGGAAATGAACTGGACGAGCTGGAGTCGCAGAAGCGGAAGGGCTCCGCAGGTGCGAGGTTTTGACCGCATAAGCTGTCCTGCAGGTGCGAGTGCACAGGCGCGAGATTTTGACCGCATAAGCTGTCCTGAGCGAATTGTGAGCCGCAGTGCGCTTGGTCGAAGTTTTATGAACTTCCGCACCTGCGATGGTTTGTTCGCTGGTGCAGCGCCACAGGTGCGGCATTTTTGGTTCGCAGATACAAGGAATGCTGGGCAGACCCTATTTATTGGAGGGTTGGGTATTTCATTTATATTTTTGAGCTATGGAGCTCGGATTTGGGGCAACTTTGGAGTGCCATTTTCATCATCTAACATGATTTAAGTGATTCCCACTTATTACGAGTTAAATACATTATTTATTTATGAAATTAAACATGAAAATTTATGAAAAAATGTGGGATTTTAAGAAAACCTAGAATTTGGTATTTTTTAAATTTTGACCACAAAATTGGACATGGAATTGGGGGTAAATTATATATTTGAATTAGTGATGTTGTGGGTAATGTTTAGCCTAGAAAATTTTCGGAATCCGGGCACGTGGGCCTGAGGGTTGACTTTGTTGACTTTCGAGTAGAGTTGAGAATTGTTATAAATTGATTAATTATGAGTATTTAAGTATATTTTTATTAATTTTCACATTGTTTGACTAGTTTCGGATCGATAAGCATCGATCTGAGGTGTTAGAGAGGAGTTGGAGCCGGTTATGAAACTTCAGAGCGAGGTAAGTCTCCTGTCTAACCTTGTGAGGGGCAATTTACCCCGTATGTGTTATTTTTGCTATATGCTACATATGGTGGGAGCTATTACGTATGAGGTGACGAGCTGTCACGACCCAAAATTCACTATAGGTCGTGATGGCGCCTAACTCCGTCGTCAGGCAAGCCAACGGTAATTTACCAATTTAATTACACATTTTATTACTTTCGAAATCATAGATTTTAATAAGAAAGAAGACTTACACTTCTAAATCCGCAGGAACATAAAATGTTTGTAGTTTATAAAAAAAATAAAAGGCGATAATAATATACGAAACCGTAAGCATCAACTAGTATAACCCCAAAACCCGGTGTCACAAGTGCATGAGCATTTTCTAAGGAGTACAATAATAATACAACATCTGTCCAGAATGTCAATAAAACAGGATAAAATAAATAATATGACGGAGACTCGATGGACTGCGATGTGTAGCCTGGAATGCAGCTCACATGAAGTCCCCTCAACAGGTGGCCTACGCGCCAAGATGATTACCAAAGGAACCTGTCGGATCCTGCACGTTTAGTACAGTAGTACAACGAGTAGTAAATCAACGTGTACCCTGTAAGTATATAGCCTAACCCCGGAGATGTAGTGACAAGGGGTCGACATCGATACTTAGTAGAGGTCCAATAAAGCTATGTAATAAATCATAAGCAGATATGAAGCACACAACAATAATGGGGTAAATCTGTAAGTTACGTAATCTTCCAAATATTTCTTTTAACGTATGAATTTCTCAATCTTGTATTCTACCTTAACAACTTAGAAAAATGTCAAGTGCCAATGTCAAATGAATAAAAAGTACCATATAAAACGCCGGGCATCAGTGGAAAGATAATCTCGTGAGCGTTCGGACTACCATCGATATAACGTACGATTATGCCGAGGTCATTCGGCCCAATCCAGAATAATATGTACACTGCCGAGGGTCGAGCGGCACGAACCGTAGATGCATCTATTATACTACCGAGGCGTTCGGCCCGCTCCACAAGAATGGAAGGAAGTTATCAAATTACGAGGCATATGCTTACAATATAGTACATGGGCACAATAATAAATATACCCCTTTACATTTGTCAAATATCTTGGCAACAACTTAAGATGATAAAGCTCGGCCTATATATTTACATGTTTCTAAATCAATTTTAGTTAAAATTTTCAATTCATCAGACTAGCAAAATGAGTCCAAACAATATAATATTATATGATAAAATCCTAAGTCTACCCGGACATAATTATGCTTTAGCTACGTACGGACTCTCGTCACCTTGTGAGTACGTAGCACCCACGGCTAGTTACACATAACAATAAATATTACCTAGGGGGTAGTTTCCCCCTCACAAGGTTAGACATGAGACTTACCTCGCCCCGAAGTTCCATACCTGGCTCCAAAGCCTCTCTAACTCTTCAATTCAAGCCAAGCGATCCTAAACTAGTCAAATAACGTGCAATTCAATCAAAATGTACCCCAATGTTTACAATTTAACAATTTATAAAAGTTTCCAACTTCGGTCGAAAAGTCAATGAAATCAACCCTCAGGCCCACGTGCCCGGATTCTAAAATTTTTCGAAGATAAACTTTATCCATAAAACCACGAACTCAAATATATAATTTATTTCAAATTTCATGTCCAATTTCGTGGTCAAAATCCAAAAAAAATATCAATTTTTAGGTTTTCTAACAAAACCCCAAATTTCTACTAATTTTCATGTTTAAATCCTTATAGAATCCATGTATTTAACTAACAATATGTGGAAATTATTTATCTTGACCTAGATGATGAAAATCTTCCCTCCAAGAGCTCCAAAAATTGCCTAACCAAATAAAAATGAAAAAATATGGGCCAAATCCCGTATAAAAATCCAATTCTGCCCAGCGCTTCCTCACAACTGCGGAACAGTAGCTGCTTTTGCAGCTCCGTACCTGCAAAAAATCTATCACAGGTGTGGCTCCAGCACAAACCAACCGCCCTCGCTTCTGCGCCCCTAGTAGCGCACCTGCGCTTCCGCTTCTGCGAGCCTCAAGCGCTCACGCACCTGCGCTTCCATGTCCGCTTCTGCGGCCCAGACCTTCTTGAACAACCTCCGCTTTTGCACTCCAATGGTCGCATCTGCGAGAATTCCTTCGCACCTGCGGCCTTTGCCCAACTCACTTCCAGCCACTTCTACGGTTCACTGCCTCGCTTTTGTGAGGTCGCTTCTGCGATGAAGCTTTCGCAGAAGTGGTTGCACCAACAACCATAATTCTCCAGCTTTTCCTTAAGTCCAAATCCGATCCATTAACCATCCGGAATCCATATGAGGTCCCTGGGACTTTGACCAAATATACCAATGCGTCCCAAAACACATTACGAACTTAGTCGAGGCCTCATATAACGCCAAACAACATCGAAACTACGAATCGATAATCGAAATTCTTCTTTTAAACTTTCAAACTTTTAAACTTCGACGAACGCGTCTGAATCACACTTAAACTTTCCGGAATGACGGTAAACCATACGCTGTCACGACCCAAACCGGAGGGCCGCGACTGGCACCGGACCCTACTCAACGGGCGCCGGCGTACCCTTCATCTAACTTTCCTTATTATCTATAAGGCTTTTCATATGCATATAATCTCGAACAATAATTATAAGGAACCGAGACATCATACCATGATACGAACATACTTATATACATAATATAGCCAACAAGGCTGCAATGCAAAACCATAAAACAAAATGCATACGTTTGCCGACAAGGCAATTCAACTGTACATAAGTCAACCCATCACTTGTCTATGCATAAATTGACACTTGTCTATGAGCCTCTAAATGTACATAATGCAACCTACGTCGGAACAGGGCCCCGACATGCCAAAACAGAATGCATACCAAGACTGTGGCAAGTCCGAAGGATGGATCTCGCCAATATCTGCTGAACTGGGTAGCCTACTGTGGTGGGGGAGCTTCGTCTATCTGCTCGCTCAGACATGCAGCACGACATGCAGCGTCCACAAATAAAGGACGTCAGTACGGATAATGTACTGAGTATGTAAGACAGGAAACATAATGTAAGAACAATAATAAGC
>MCJB01023963.1:918-75923 GCA_002018475.1 Nicotiana obtusifolia
CCCGCGGGCCCGGCCCGTGGCGGACCTAGCCCGTAGCGGGCCGGTCCCTACCCACGAGCCCGCCAGGCCCGAGCCCGCCAGGACCGGGCCCGCCAGGCCCGTTTGGCCCAGGCCTGTGGTGGGCCACACCCTTACCTTAAGTGAATAAAAACGTTTGTTGCACTTCAGACTTTTTTGCCTTAAGTGCATCTGAAGTGCAATTTTTCACTTCAAACTTCTTGGCCTTAAATGCATCTGAAGTGCAATTTTTCACTTCAGATTTATTAACCTTAAGTGTATGAAACCATTGGTTGCACTTCAAACCTATTTGGCCTTAAGTGTATTTGAAGTACAATTTTTTCACTTCAAACTAATTTTTTTAATTTCAGACCCGATGAGTCTGAAGTTGATCGTAAAATAAATACGCTTCCAATTTTTTTTGTAAAATGAGTATAGACTCAATTGTGACCCCAAAATTGAGTATAGATAAAAAAAGCCCCGATCATGCTGGTCCACTTTCACTCACCGCCCACTTTTCACTTTCTCAGGCTTTGCCCATTTGCTTTGCTTTTGCTTTTTCCCTTCTTCGGTATCTGCGAAAATTCCTTTTCCTTCTCTCATATTTTGCCCACTATCCAAATATGTCTCTCAAAAATTGTAGTGGAAAGAATAAAATTTTCACCTTTACATTTTAGGTTTGAACTATAAAATATAAAAAAATTTTGATAGGAAATATTTTTTTAACTTTTCGCACTATAAATTTAAATTAGTCGGCACTCGGCACTTCGATACGGTTATCGAATGAAAGAAAAAGAAAAAGTCTCTCATGTCATTCTCCTCCTTTACGACTCTCACATGCTCTCATACTATTCGTAAATGGTAGTACTGACATATCCTTATCTTGCTTCCATTCCTCACCATAGAAAATCATGTCTTCTTGTTTTTGGTGTCTTATCCTATTGGCTATTACCCTCCCCTACTGACTACTACACTATTGCACTTCTGTTATCTCAAACATGTTTATGAAATTTTTTACTAGTCATTTCTTTCTTTCTTTCTTTCTTTTCCTTTTCGTGAAAGTGGTGTCAAGTACTCTTAACACAACTAAACTAATCAATTGCATAGTCTATACAATTAGGGATCGTTTGGTTAGAAATAATTTATACGTGAATCATAATATAAAGATTAGTAATATAAGGATTAGTAACACAAATTCTTCTTTTTGTTGGGTTTGCACTAAATTAGATATACAAGGTATCATTTAAATTTTTTTACTTTATTTTAAAACTAAAAAATAATAAGTTTATAATTATACCCTTGGATGCATATCTTCATTGACTTCTATAAAAATAAGGTACTTTTGTTCTTTTGATGCTTTATCCATATATAAATTATACACAGATAAGTTATTCCATGTCAATACTGCTATAAAGTCATGCCAAAATTAGTGTGTATAAATTTATACAAGGATTAACTATACACGAATAGAAAAGATAAACCAAATATTGTAGGATGTTTTTGGACTTGTACGTGTCATGGTAGGTTCGTGTCGCAGTAGGTTCGTATGATATTTTTAGACTTGTACGTATGCTTGGTTGGGGTCCCTAGTGACCCGAGCGTGTTTCAGCGCATTTTGTGAAAGAATGTAAAAGATGAGTTTTTAAGTGGAAATCTAGAGTTTTGATGATCAATTCTTATTATCTGATATTAATTTGATGATTTGAGGTAGCGAGCAAGTTTGTAGAATGTTACTACACTTGTGTGCATATTCGATTTGGAACCCCATGGGTCGGGTGAGTTTCAGATGCATTGCGAACTTATTCGGAATAGCTAGTGAAGTTATGTTCCTGGTGTTGAACTGTAGGTCTCGCATTTACGATGACCTGTTCGCGAATGCGAGCTTCGCTTTTGCAAAGTCAAGCTTGCATTTGCAATAATGGGCTGGGCAGGGCAATCTTCGCATTTGCGATGGAAGGGTACCTTGCAAATGTGAGGCTTTTGTCGCATTTGTGATTTATGTGGGATGGGGCCCTGATCGCATTTGCGATCAGTGTTTCGCATTTGCGATTATCACAATTGCGAATAAGAGTTCGCAATTGCGATATCTGCAGCTGGGTAAAAGATGGAAAAGTCGAGACTTAACTCATTTTTTACACTATTTTTCAACCCTAGACTCCATAGAGGTGGTTTCTTGAGAGCTTTTTCTTCTCAAATTCATTGGTAAGCACCTTTAACTAGTTTTCAATCAATTTTAATTACTTTTCATGATTTTTTAACATCAAATCTGTGAATTTCAAGGTAGAAATTAGGGATTTTGGGTAGAATTTAAGGATTTTGTAAATTTATATTTAGACCTCAAATGGAGGTCGGATTTCGAAATAAATTACATAATCGAGTACGGGGGTGAATGGATAATCAGAATTTGGTCCAAATCTCATATTGCGACCAAGCAAGCCTGGAGTTGACTTTTGTTGAACTTTTTAAATATGATAAAAATTGAAACTTTTTTCTTCGTGGATAGTTTTTAAAGCTTATTGTAGATTTTTTGAATGATATTATCCTAGATCTGGTTGGTTTGGAGGCTTGTTCTAAGGAAAAACCGTGATTAATTGTTGATTTTGGTTCCAAAAAGAGGTAAATATCGTGTTTAATCTTGACTTGAGGAAATTCAAACTTGTTTATTCTATTTGCTACGTGAATTTTGTGCGGGGGACGGCGTATATGCAAGGTGACGAGTGTATATAGGTTGTCATGGGTTAAAGCATGCGGGGTGGGCTATTTACCTTTATGTCATTATTTATTCCATGTTATATCTCGTTACATGCTTCATGTGCTTACTTGTTATTCATGCCTTATTTGGTTTCTATCATTTCGTTGTTACATGTTTCGATTTATTCATTCCTCGGTCAATATCTGCTTACCTGCTATATGCTGCTACATGTATTAATTGAATATCTTCATTGTTTTAGGCTTTTACTTGCCTTTATTGTCTTTACCTTACTTGTTGTACTTTAGTATGTTATATCTGATTGTGCGAGTCCCTTGGCTATTCTTGCGTTAATGACTTATCGAGGTTTGTGAAATGAGATGTTGGTTGTTCTCTATTTGTTCTTGTAGTTCCTTGGTGTTTTACACGCTTTAGTGCCTTTTGTGTTTGGATTTTCAGATTTGGTTGTGTTGAATTGTTAATGATGGTGAATTGATATTGGAAACGGGTTGTGCGTCGCAACACAATGGAAATGAATTGATAAAGGGAATGAGTTGCACACTGCAACAAATATTCATATGATATTATGATTGGGTCGCACGCCGTAACATATATTATTATAATATTGGGATCAGGTTGCACACCATAATAGATATTAAAATAATATTGGGATCGCGTTGCGCACCACAATGGGGTATGATGTGTGGTAACTGTTTGTAGTTTTGGTGTTCTATTTATGTACTGTGATATGTTGATTATAAAACGATGCTATTTTGGTACCCTCTGTTAGTTGACCTTCAGGTCCGTTCTTATGAGTTTATTCGTTTTCTCTATATTTCTATTGTCTTCTATTTATTTATCCGAACGGGTTTCTAGTGAGTGTCTTGTCATAGCCTTGTCACTACTTCGTCGAGGTTAAGCTCGGCATTTACGGAGTACATGGGGTTGGTTGTACTCATACTACACTTCTGCAGTTTTTGTGTAGATCCCAGTGTTGGTCTTAGCGGCGCTTAGAGGAGATTGTTTGGATCAGATCTATCCATAAGACTTGAGGTAGAGCCTGCACAACGTTCGCAGTCCTTGAAGTCCCTTTCTATCTTGTTTTTACTGGTTATCTTGTTTCGTACAGTTGTATTTCATTTCAGACTATATTTGTAATATCCTAGTTGCTCATGTACTTGTGACTCCGAATTTTTGGGATTAGTAAGACCCTGTTACTTATGGATTTATATATGTAATGTAGAGTATTTTAATCGTTAATTATTAATATTCTATTTTAAAATTAATAAATTGGTTAATTCTTTAGCTAATATTGTCTTGCCTAGCAAGTGGACGTTAGGTGCCATCACGGCATCGTGATTGGGATTTCGGATCGTGACAAGTTGGTGTCAGAACACTAGGTTTCCTAGGTCTCACGAGTCATAAGCAAGCTTGGTAGAGTCTTGAGGATCGGTACGAAGATGTCTGTACTTATCTTGTAGAGGCTATAAGGCTTTAGGAAATTTCAGTTCTTTCTTTCTCTATCGTGCTACTTTATCGCTGAAGTTTGAATCACTCTTCTCTTAATCTCTCGCAGATGGTGGAGGACACGAACGACATCCACAGCTGATCAGGAGTCAGATCCTCAGGTTGCAGCCACTACCGGGGGCAGGGGTCAGGGCCTAGGTATAGCCAGAGCTCAGCCTAGAGAATGCATAGCAACACCTATTGCAGAGCCTTAGATCAAGAAGATGAGGAGATCCCTATTTCGGCTGCGCCAGCTGGACCCCTCAGGTCCTAGAGGGGTTCATTGCTAACCTTATGCTTTAGGATGCCCTAATCTGCCTGGTTGGCCTTATGGAGAGTGTGGCCAAGCCAGTGTGTTACCTATGGCACCAGCCGTCTCTCAGGATGGGGAAGGAGTGCAGACTCCCGCTACTCACACTCTAGAGAAGATGTATCACGAATATCAGACCCCAACGATTCTACCAGTTGGAGTAGCTCAGCCAGTTGTTGCTACATAGCCCGGGAAGAGACCAGTGATGTCAGCTGAGGGCTTGCATAGATTGGACAAGTTTACCAAGTTGTTTTCCTCTCAATTTAGTGGTTCACCTTCTGAGGATCCCCATGATTTCTTACACCTTTTCCATGAGATGTTGCGCAACATGGGCATAGTGAAGACAAATGGAGTTGATTTCACAGTGTTTCAGATGACTGGTTCTGCCAAGAGATGGTGGCAGGAGTATGTTCGGGGTAGGCCAGCAGCTTCACCTCCTCTCACTTGGGCTCAGTTCTCACAGTTGTTCTTGGAGAAGTTCATGCCCTTTCACACAAATAGAGGACCTCCTTAATCAGTTTGAGCGCCTTCAGTAGGACAGCATGACCGTTACTCAGTATGAGACCAGATTTGTAAATCTATCACGCCATGGAGCTATCCTGATTCCTACTAAGAGGGAGAGGGTGAGGAGATTTATAGATGGCCTTACTTATGGCATCAGGATATAGATGGACAGATAGACCGAGGATAATATTTCTTTTACTCGGGTTGTGGAGTTTGCTAGGTGGATCAAGAGGATTCGTGGCTAGGGTATAGAGGAGACATATGAGAAGAGGCCTCGACATTTCGGTGGTTTCAGTGGCGCTTTATCTGGAGGCAGAGGTTTGTTTCGCATGGGACATCCTATCAAGACCCTTCAGTCAACACTTGAGGTGTCTTATGGTCCTTTAGGTGGTCACGACGCATATGAGTATCATTGCGAGCAGTTAGTATCCAGTACGCCTTCAGCACCTATTAGCGCATCATCGCTACAGAGTTACTACTGTGGTCATTTGGTTTATCAGGTACCGTCTCAAATTCAGCAGTTACGCCAGTCGAGGGGTTTCTTCGAGTGCGGTGATACAGGTCATATTAGGAGGTATTGTCCTAGATTAAGGAGAAGAAAGCGACAGCAGAGTACTCGTGCCATGTTTTTGGCACCGGTTGCTCCACCACCTGTTTAGCCAGCTAGAGGCAGAGGTCTGGCAGCCCGAGGTGAAGGTATGCAGTTAGAGGTGGAGACCAGTCAGTGATAGGCTGTCCGAGTGGTGGAGGCCAGATTGATGGGGCTCAGTCCCGTCGCTATGCATTTCCGGCTAGACGTGAGGCGGAGTCTTCTGATACGGTCATCACAGGTATTGTTCCGGTTTGCTGTAGAGATGCATCAATTTTATTTGACGGGGGATCTACTTATTCATATTTGTCATCCTATTTTTCTTCATATTTGGATATGTTTCTTGATTCTTTGAATACTCCAGTTTTTGTATCCATGCCCGTTGGGAATCTAATTATGATGGACTGGGTCTATCATTCATGTTTGGTCATTATCGGGAGCTAAGAGACTGGGTTGACCATCTGTTACTTAGTATGGTGAATTTTGATGTGATTTTGGGCATGAATTGGTTGTCACCGTATCTCGCTATCTTGGATTGTCATGCCAAGACTGTGATGTTAGCTAAGCCGGGGTTTCCTCTATTGGAGTGGAAAGGGACTCATGGTCACTCCACTAGCAGGGTTATTTCATATGTGAAGGTTCGACGTTTGGTCGAGAAGGGGTGTTTGGCGTATTTGGCTTATATCCTAATTCTAGTGTCGAAGTGACTTCCATGGATTCAGTTGCTGTGATGAGAGAATTCCAAAGGTGTTTCTTACAGTCTTGCCGGGCATGCCACCCGATTGAGATATCGACTTTTGCATTGACTTTGTTCCGGGCACTCAGCCCATTTCTATTCTACCATACCATATGGCTCCAGTTGAGTTAAAAGAATTGAAGGAACAATTGCAGGATTAGATTGACAAAGGATTCATTAGACCTAGTGTCTCGCCTCCGGGTGCACCAGTGTTGTTTGTGAAGAAAAAACATGGATCGACAAGTATGTGCATAGGTTATCGGCAGTTGAACAAGGTTATTATCAAGAACAAGTATCCATTGCTGAGGGTTGATGGCTTATTTGACCAGCTTCAGGGTGCCAAAGTGTTCTCCAAGATTGATTTGAGGTGTGGCTACCACCAGGTAAACATTAGGGCCTCAGATGTCCTTAAGATAGATTTTCGGACTCGATATGGCCACTAAGAGTTCTTGGTGATGTTGTTTGGATTTACTAATACCCCAGCAACCTTTATAGATTTGATGAACGAAGTGTTCAAGCCTTACTTGGTTCCTTCATGATTGTCTTCATTGATGATATTTTGATTTATTCCCGCAGTCGAGAGGAGCATGGGCAACATCTACGGATTATACTTCAGATTATGAGAGATCGTCAGCTATATGCCAAGTTTTTGAAGTATGAGTTTTGGTTAGACTTTGTTGCCTTTTTGGGGCATGTTTTATCTTTCGAGGGCATTAAGGTGGATCCTAATAAGATTGAGGGAGTTTAGAATTGGCTTAGACCTACTTTAGCTATAGAGATTTGGAGATTCTTGGGTTTGGCAGGTTATTATCGCCGGTTCGTGAAGGAGTTTTCATCTATCTCAGCCCCATTAACCAAGTTGAACCAAAAAGGTGCTCCTTTAAATGGTCCGACAAGTGTGAGGGGAGGTTTCAGAAGCTCAACAATGCATTGAATACGACCCCAGTGTTAGTGTTGCCTACAGGTTTGGGATCTTACATAGTGTATTATGATGTATCATGTATTGGACTTAGCACGATATTGATGCGGAACAGTAGGGTAATTGCCTACACGTCTCATCAGTTGAAGGTTCAAGAGAAGAATTACCATGTGCATAATTTAGAGTTGGCAACCAATTTTTTATGCGCTGAAGATTTAGAGGCACTATTTATACGGCGTTCCTTGTAGGTCTATACCGACCATCGGAGTCTCCAACACCTGTTCAGGCAGAAGGACTTTAATTTGCGGTAGCAGAGATGGTTAGAGTTGTTGAAGACTATGATATCACCATATTATATCACCCGGGGAAGGCCAATATAGTGGTCAATGCATTGAGTATGAAGGCTGAAAGGATGGGTAGTTTGGCATATTTACCGATAGTATATAGACCACTAGCTATGGATGTTCAGGATTTGGCCAATTGATTCATGAGGTTGGATGTTTCGGAGCATAACCAGGTTCTTGCTTGTGTTGTGGCACAGTCATCATTGCTGGAGCGTATCAAGGCTCATAGTTTGATGATCCTCACTTGTTAGTTTTGAATGACACGGTGCGACGGGGTGGTGCTAAGGAGGTTATGATTGGAGATGATGGTGTCATAGGGCTTCAAGGCTAGATTTGTGTTCCAAATATTGATAGGTTGAGAGAGTCGATCCTTGAGGAGGCTCACAGTTCATACTATTTCATGCACTTAGGCATCATGAAGATGTACCATGACTTAAAACAACACTATTGGTGGCGGAGAATGAAGAAATATATTGTTAGTTATGTCTCTAGGTGTTTGAATTGTCAACAGTTGAAGTATGAGCATCAGAAACCGGGTGGGTTGACTTAGAGATTGGAGATACCGGAGTAGAATTGGGAGCACATCAATATAGATTTTGTGGTAAGCTTACCATGGACCTTGAGGAAGTATGACACAGTCGGATTTATTATGGACCGGTTGACTAAGTCCGCAGACTTAATTCTAGAGATGACATCCTATTCTTCAGAGCGGTTGACTCAGATTTACATCCGGGAGATTATCCGCCTGCATGTCATGCCCATTTCTATCATTTCTGACCAGGACATGCAGTTCACATCATATTTTTGGAGAGCCTTACAATGTGAGTTGGGCACGCAAGTCTAGTTGAGTACCGCATTTCATCATCAGACGGACGGACATTGCACTATTAAGATATTGGAGGACATATTGCGAGCGGTCTCTATGGATTTCGGGGGCCAGTGGGACCAGGTTTTACCTCTAGAGGAGTTTGCCTACAACAAAGGTTATCAGTCGAGCATCTAGATGGCTCTATACTAGGCCTTATATGGGAGGTGATGTCATTTTTCGGTTGGTTGGTTTGAACTCGATGAGGCTAGATTGTTGGGCTCTGATTTGGTCCGTGATGCGTTGGAAAAGGTTAGAGTGATTCAGGAATGACTTTATACAGCTTAGTCTGGGCAAAAGAGTTATGCGGAGCGAAAGGTTCGAGATGTGGCTTACATGGAGGGTGAGAAGGTCATTCTCCGAGTGTCACCTATGAAGGGAGTGATGCGGTTTGGGAAGAAGTGCAAGTTGAGCCCAGGGTTTATTGGCTCATTTGAGATCTTGGAGAGAGTTGGGGAGATTGCTTATAGGCTTGCATTTCCTCCTAGCCTAGCAGGGGTACATCAGCTAATTTATATTTCCATGCTTTGGAAGTACCATAAGGATAGGTCACATGTTTTAGACTTCAAGCACGTTGCAGCTTGATAATAATATGACCTATTAGGAAGAGCCGGTGGCTATTCTAGACCGACAGGTTCGAAAGTTGAGGTTTAAGTGTTTTTCTTCTGTGAAAGTAAAATGGAAGGTCAGCCAATTAAGGAGGCTACGTGGGAGTCCGAGTCCGACTCCGATATGAAAAATAGATGCCCACACCTTTTTACCAATCCAAGTACATTTCTATGTCCGTTCGAGGATGAATATTTCGTTTAAAGAAGGAGAATGTGATGACCCGATAAGTCATTTAGTATTAGCCTCTATTTTTGTATTAAGACCTTTAATAACTTTATTTGATGTTTATTGATTTGCGTGCATGGTCCGTGTCGCTTTTCGAAAAACTTTTACGTGAATTTTTGAAAGAAAAGTGATTTTTGACTTAAAATAAGGTTTGGGTTAACCACGGTCAACGTTCTTAGAAAACGACCTTGGATCGGTATTTTGAAGATTCCGATAGGTTCATATGATGTTTTTGGACTTGTACGTACGGTTGGTTGGGGTCCCGGGTGGACAGAGCGCGTTTCGGCGCATTTGCTGAAAGATTGTAAAAAATAAGTTTTTAAGTGGAAATCTAGAGTTTTGATAATCGGTTCTTGTTATTTGATGTTATTTTGATGATTTGAGGTAGAGAGCAAGTTTGAAGGATGTTTTTATACTTGTGTGCATGTTCAGTTTGGAGCTCGAGGGGCTCAAGTGAGTGTCGGATGTATTGCAGACTGATTCGGAATAGCTGGTGAAGTTCTGTTCCAGGCGTTGAACTGCAGGTGTCGCATTTGTGAGGACCTATTCAGAAATGCGAGCTTTTCTTTGCGAATTCGAGCTCGCATTTGCAATAATGGGATGGGCAGGGCAATCTTCGCATTTGCAAAGTAATGATTGCAATTGCGATCAGGCGAGTATTGCTTTTGCGATGCATTATTCGCTTATGCGACTGGGTACTAGGTTAGGATGATTCACAAATGCGAATCTTTGACCGCATTTGCGATGGAAGGGGTCCTCGCAAATGTGAGGTTGTTGTCGCACTTGCAATTTTTATGGGTTGGGGTACTGATCACATTTGCGACCAGTTTTTTGTATTTGCGATACCTGCAGCTGGGTAAAAGATGTGAAAGTCGGCACTTAGCTTATTTTATATTATTTTCAACCCTAGACTCTATATAGACGATTTCTTGAGAGCATTTTCTTCCCAAATTCATTGGTAAACACCTTTAACTAGTTTTCAATCAATTTCAACTACGTTTGATGAATTTTTAACATCAAATCTATGAATTTCAAGGTAGAAATTAGAGGTTTTGGATAGAATTTAGAGATTTTGCAAATTTTAACCTCAAATTGAGGTCGGTTTTCGAAACAAATCACATAACCGGGCTCGAGGGTGAATGGCTAATAGAGATATGGTCCAAATCTCAGATTTCGACCAAGCGGGTGGTGACGTCCACAACACACCTCAATAAGAGATATGATACGGTCGTATGCAATAACAATTACCCAACTATGAGTCGGGGTCGAATTCACTAGGAGTTATAAGGGGTGTCAAGAGTATATATTTGAAGCAAGTGCATGGATTACCTAAATTGCACTTCCACAATAGAGTTTTGATTTCTACTTCTACTATAACTAATGATTTTAAGCTAAGGTAAATAAACTAGAGATGAATATTTTTGATGTTTTTCTAAATAGTTTAAAAGCCTAGGGCTGTGATCATAACCTAGGTGTTTGCCTAATGGGATAAAGACGTTAACACTTGCTTTGTTGATTGAGGTGTATTATAGCTCTCAACTCTATGTTGCCCACTCAGTACCTCTCGGTCAGAGAGTGATTTTGCCCAATTTGACTTTCTCAAGTCCAAATGTATATCAAACAAAATAGTTGATATGAGCTCAAGTCGGCTTCTTACTATCTCTAGTTGAACCCTTTAATTAGGCTAATCAATCTCTCAGTTAACTCGATTCCTTTTTAGCCAAGTTATCCTAGACTAGGTCTCTCTTTCTCAAGTATAGACTAAGTCAAATAGGCATGAATCAATGTTTGTATCCATTAATTCTGAAATTGAAGCATGAACTAAGCTAAATAATTAACACCCGATCATAAACAAGCATTAAATTAATCACCTATAAGGTTTACACACTAGAGTTGGGTCACAACTCTAGTGAAAATATAGCTACTCATAATGGGTATTGAAGAGAATAAAGAAGAAAAGCTAATTAAACCCATAATGAAAGATTAAAATGATGAAATCTAATGTTAATACACCAAAATAATGTAAAACTTACTAAAGTAGTAAAAAGAAATGGCTACATCAGCTTTTAATGTTCAAACTTGGCCTAATTTTATGAAACTCGTCTATTTATACAAGGCAAAAAGTCGCGGACAAAAATGCCCCTCGGGAGGTTAAAGGTGAGTTATGCAACCGCACATTTTTGAACTACGGCCACGAGGCAACTTCCCCAGCCGCATAATCTTGTGCGATTCGCACTTCACAAATGATCCAGGACTTGTTCTTTTTGCATATTCTCTAAACTTTGCATCTTTGTCAGTAAAATCCCAGTTCTGCGGCCGCACAATTCATGTGTGGTCCACACATTGCTGAATCTCCTGCTGGATTTTTCTTCTTGGTTTGTGGCCGCAGATGGAATTCTGCGGTCCGCAATTTCTTCTGCAACCGCAGAATTCCTTCTGCAGACCACACATTTGTGCTTCTGTGCCTTTTATTGCCTTGTGCTTCGGCACACTCTTTTTTGAGTCGGATTTCATCTTGGGAGATCAAACTTCTCGTATTCCTACAATTTGCACAATTTTATTAGTTTCAGAAATACAATTCAATAATTTCGGAACAAAACAAAATCTAAAAGGTGCTAAAATATGCAGTCAAAATCCTCACTTATCAACTCCCCCAAACTTAAGTCTTTGCGTGTCCTCAAGCAAATAAGTTAGTTCCCACCTCCAAAAGTTAAGGGTCATTTCAGCAAGTCAAAGGTGGGCCATCCACACATCAGTTGGGACCAACGATTACACACACTACTCATGCATTATCAACATGGAGACAAGTTAAACATTCATGCAAATATAGTTCTAATGTGACGATTGAGCTTCAAGAATTGACTTTACTCATCAAGGACCCTTGCTCTATCATGTAGGCCATGGTGGACTCCAAACTCTTCCTCCTCTACTTTCCATTTGCCAAGCTCACATAAGAAATTTAGCACTCAATCCAAAGATTTATGAAAGGTTCACTCATCTCTCTCAAGAGAATGTCACAAGTACGACTTCAAGTACCATAGGCTTTCCCCTCATGTAGATCACCACTAATGTAAGCTCACTCGGTTTGAAATTAAGTAGGACTTCTTTCGGGATGTATTGAAGGCTTTTGATTTAGGGTAGGATACTGTATGGGTAAGTGGTTACACCTTTCATTAAACACTCCGCCTTTCATTTCTCAGCTCACACTTTGCTAATTCTTAGAGGCATTTTCTTTTCACTGGGGACTAGAGAGACTTAGAATCACTCTTTCTTGATCATTTCATTCTTTTTCTCCCCTTTTTTTTTTTGATTTCTCCATGTTTTGGATCATTACCTCTTTTTTACTCCATTCAACTCTTCCACTTATTTACTTTTGCATTTTGCTTTTTGTTCTTCTTTTTTTCTTGCCTTCTCTTCTTATAGAGATCATTTATTTTCTATTTTTGTGCCTTTTTACCTTTTTCAAGTTCCTCATCTCTCCCCCAAACTTATGTTTTAAGCCATTTGTTTCACAAGAGTGTTAAGGAAAGCTCGGGTGCCAATAGAGAGTCACGACAAAACGGGTAAAGGCTTGTAACATAGTTATCAAATGAGAAAGGCTAGATGCTCAAAGGGGTTGACTAGGGATAATGACATTGGTTGGCAATAGAAAACTCAGACGGGCCAAGGAGAGCCTAGAATCACTTCTCAAACCAAGAAAAACTTAGGATTTCTCCTTGAAACACATTCGGGGCAAGTTCTAGACCCTTCGCACAGATACTTGGACTAGCAAAAATTCATCTCACCGCTGATGCAACCGGATTGTAAAAGAGGACAAAGTCGAGGGCCCACAACGACCACATTCAAGTTTAAAGATCACTACGGTCCAATTAAACCACTCGATGATTGCCAATGTCAAAACAATAGTCATAAAGTCACTAACTAGAGCTATTTCTTTCAAAAACCTTATTTCTAACCATAAGTATGTAGTTAAGTGTATTGGTGCCGATTGAAGCATGATTGCCTCTTCGAGCATGACTTAATTAGGTCTTTTTATTTATTACTACTACTATTGTTACCTAAACACGAAAAAACCGATTCATTCCCTTAAGAAGGTTGTCACACCATCCATCATTGGGACGCGTCACCCGATTCACAAAGAACCGTGACATTAAGAAAACCAAAGGCTTATTATCTACTAAAACATAAAAAGAAGCTACTATGCAAAACAAAAGCTAATACACTACTAAAATTTAAAAGAAGCTAATAAGCAAAAACAAAGATAAAGAAGCTAATGGACAAAACTAATAAGGATAAAATGAATCTACATAGTAAGAGAGAGAGAGAGTAGATATATACATACAAATAAGAAAAGAGAGAATATCATCAAATTATTATAGGCCAAATGTATCAAATAAACTCCAACCCTCCCCCCCTTCCCCCCTCCTTGAATAAAAGTAAGCATTATCCACAATGCTTAGCAAGATAAGAGTAAAAGAGGGAAGAGTGAAGAAAACTCCCTATGGCTCCTTGGACATCTTTGTGTCCCAGCAATGTCATCGCCCTCAGGATCATCCAACTAAATCTCATCATCCTTAACTCTAGGTGTGGCTGGGTTGGCGAACATCTGACACACTGCCTCAGTAGTGTCAGCAATAAATTCTGGCTCTTCAGACTGGCCAGCTGGTGCCACTGGTGCAGATGGTGCTGTAGGATCTGGGACAGAATGGCGTGGGTCAAGCAGCATGTCAAAGGGGAGATCTCCGGCTGTAGCAAGCTTGGTCACCTATCTCCGAAGATTGTCCATTGACTTCTTGCTGGCCTGGGACTTTCTCATCTTCTTTGCTTCCTTTCCCAGCTCTTTAATCACCGACCCATGCTATACCAAGGTGTCCATAATAGTCTTCTGGTTCTCCAGAATTTTCTTCAATGTCTCCTCAATATCAGAAGGAACCTGCGATGCCTATGAGGTGGACTACGCTGCAAAATACTGGATAAGTTAGACAACTTTAAAGTGGCTGTCTGCATCTAATTGTTGAGACTCGCCAATGTCTGGGAGACTCACAATGCAGATAGTGGATGAAGAGGCACGAGCACTGGCTTCAAAGCCGAGGTGGGAGCTGTAGTAGGAGCTACAATAGGGGTTGTGGAGGAGGGTGGAGGCATAGCTGCGGCACTGGAGCAAGGCTCTATTGAAGTGGATGGAACATCAACTGCCTCAGCAGCTACCATAGCTGGCTCATCAGACTGGCCCGCGGTGGTAGGAGGCTGAACTTTCTTTTTTGGATTGTTCGCATCCATCAGTGAATACCAAGTAAAAGACTTCTTCGGCTTTACCTTTGTGTCATAATCCCTCAGCTCTACCCTTTCATCCGTGAGATATTCTGTAATAGTGTTGGGATACGGGTAGGACATGTCATCTTGCCGAGCAATCACTGAGATGTTGGACGACATCACGACAACCACATTGATAGGATACCCAGCCATAATAGAAGCAACCAAAACTGCCAGAGGAATTGGAAGGTGAGAATCATTTTGGCCGGGTCCAATTTGCTTGCAGACAAAGGTTTGTCCCCCTTCACCTCGAAACTTAGAGTGCTCTAGTGGATAGGAACCCTAGCGGCAATATATGGTAGTGGTGGCCCTGGTGCTGTTAGAGTCTCCGCTAACCAGCGGTGGACTGCGTCTCCTAGTGCACACTTCTCCAGATACTCCTTCGGCTCATCATCTTTGAAGCCCAAGTACGCATTGAGTGTATGCTGATCAAACCTCACTTTGAGGTTTCACACTTTGGTCACCTTTATCCCCTTTTTGATATACGACACATTGGTATAGAATTCATGGATAAGGTACTCTTTGGCATCTACTACACTCTGAGTGAACCACATCCACCCCTTACATTCCCTGAACTGCCTCAAAATGGATGGATTGTACCTCTCCAAATCTTTCAACAGAAACTGCCGCTCAAGGGTTAGGCCACCATGTACGAAAGCTGGTGAAGGCAGCCAAGCTAGCAAATTGGTCCTCCAAAACTCTTTCTTCTTCGATCTTTCAAGACCGGCAGCTGTGGCATCTCCCCCTATGCCATCATCGGGGATATCCTGAACTGGTGCATCCTGTGCCTCAGGTACTGGTGTAGCCGATGGTCTGAAGCCTGACTAGCACTCTCCGATTCCTCGGAAGTGCTATGAGATGAGGACGGCTCGTCCCTAAGTTGGTATGTCCCTTGTGGCCTTGACTGTATGGCCGGATGCTCCTGAACAGAGGCTGAGTTGCCCTCTGATGCTTCCCTAGAGGGGACATATGAGCTCATCTCGGAGAGATCTGCACCTTTCCCTTTGCCGGCTATAGCTTTCTTTATAATTGTCTTTTGTTGGCAAGGGGTAAGGAACTCTTGCCTCGACCCCGAGAAGGTTCACCTCTTCCTTTAGATGTGTCACCGCGTCCTCTAGATCGAACCATTTTCTGTATCAAGCAAAGCGATTGTTAGTTGCAATTCAATGTTCAGACATACACATGAGATATGAGAGTAAGCTATAAACTAGAATACATAGTGAGAGTACACAGTTAGAACATGCTTGCAGGGAAATGATCTGCAGTCCGCACAATTTTTCTCGTGGCCACAGATGAGGACTTGCGGACCGCAAATTTGGTTATGCGGACGCAAAAGTGAAGTGCGGTCCGCATAATTTCACTTGCGGCCGCACATCTGGAACCCAAAAGATGCCAACTCTCTGATGATATAGAAATGCTGATGTGCAGCCGCAACATGATTTTTGCGGTCCGCACAATTTGACATGCGGCCGCACATTGGAGTAAAAAAGCATAGACTCTCTGATGACAGTAAAAATGCTATTCTATGGCTGTGATGGGAATTCTATTGTCCGAACATTTATCCTGCGGCCGCTGATCCCTTCTTCACTAATGCTGCCCTAAAATCAATTTCTGCGAACCATACAAATTCAGGTACGACCGCACATTACGAACAATTCTGTTTTTTTCTATCTAGGTTTTTCAATTTCGTGCACAATTTGACATGGCAACATCATAGAGGCATGAAAATATGTTGACCCATTCCCCATACACCATGTATTAGTTCACCCATTACAAATTTACCCACGCATGGATCCACAATTGAATTCTAATGACAAATGGCCTAAAAATAACTAAAAATCTACAAATTAAAAGAAAATAATTAACAAAAATTGAAGCATACCAGATGAATGAGTGTAATGAGTGACTGATCAAAGATGTTGTGTGTGTGGACAGATGAAATCACCAAGAAATTTCAAGAGGGCACTATTCTTTTATTCAGAGGGTGAAAAGAAAAAAAACATAATTATGGCCCTATGCCTCTATTTATATGACTTGGTTGGCTAAGGGAAAGAAGGGCGAGTGCAGCCACACATTTTCATGTGTGGTCCGCACTTTGTTACCTGAAGACATCCTCTCAACATTTCATCTGCGGTCCGCACAATTTTGTGTCCGGCCATAGATTTCATGTTGCGGCCGCAGATTTCATGTGCGGTCGCACATCGATCTTTTTCCTAACAAACTAAACTTCAAAGAGTTGACATTTTCAACCTCTCATTTGTGCGGTTTGCAAGCTAATTGTGCGGCTGCAATGCTTTTTTGCTACAACACCCAAGAATGTGCAATCCGCACAAAACCACTGCGGTCCGCAATTTCTTGCAACACTTTGCCAGATTTCTGTCCACAATTCTTGCAAGTCACACTCATCCATGTAGCACACCTCAAATAAAATTAGAATGAAACAAACACCTAACAAAAAAAGAAAAAAAAGGAAAAGAAACATGGGTTACCTCCCAAGAAGCGCCTGATTTAACGTCGCGGCACGACATATAATACCATCAATTGAAATGAATGACCACCACGACGTGGCTATATCCAACCTTCCCCAAATAGTGCTTCATCCGGTGACCATCGACTCAGAGTACTTCATTATTGTCACACCCATAATTTCAAAAGGACCACTCCATTTAGACTTTAGCTTCCCGAGAACACCCTTCACCGAAGTTGGAGGTGAAAGTTTAGAAATCACCTCAATTTTTGCCTTGTCAACTTTAATTCCATGCTTCGAGATTTTGTGGCCAAGGAAATACCTTCCTCGACTATGAAATGGCATTTCTCCCAATTAAGCACCAAATTTATTTCTTCACATCTAGCCAGCACTTTATCCAAATTTGCAACACAATCATCAAAAGAATACCCAACCACTGAGAAGTCGTCCATGAAACTTCAAGGTAGTCCTCCACCATGTCTGTGAAGATAGCCATCATACACTTTTGAAAAGTCATCGGTGCATTGCACAAACCACATGGTATCCGCTTGAAGGAGAAAGTACCATAGGGACATGTAAAGGTTGTTTTCTCTTGATCTTCCGGAGCAATATGAATTTGGTAGTAGCCGAATACCCATCAAGAAAGCAATAAAAAGCACCGCCGGCCAATCTATCGAGCACTTGATCTAAGAAAGGAAGTGGAAAGTGATCCTTCCTTGTGAATTGTTGAGCTTGCGATAGCCCATACACGCCCTCCATTCGGTCATCGTTCTTGTAAGAATCAACTCATTCTTGTCCTTGGTGACCACCGTCATGCCCCCTTTCTGTGGGACACATTGAATTGGAGAAGTCCACGAACTATCGGAGATGGATAGACCACCCCGACATCTAACCACTTGATAATCTCCTTCTTGAAAACTTCTTGCATAGCCTTATTGAGTCTCCTTTGATGTTCAATAGATGGTTTGGCGCCATCCTTCAACTTGATCTTATGCATGCAAAAGGCGGGTCTTATCTCCTGAATATCCGCCAATGTCCACTCAATAGCCTTCTTTCTCTTTTGTAGCACCGCCAATGTGGAATCTACCTGCACGTTAGTCAAACAAGAGGAAAGAATAATCGGTAAAGTAGAACAAGGGCCACGAAATTCATATCGAAGATGTGGAGGCATTGGCTTCAACTCCAAGGTGGGAGGCTATTCAATAGAAGGCTTTGTAGGAGGATTTATCCTATTTTCAAGATCCAAAGATAATTTTCGGGGTGCATAGTTGTACGACTCCATTACTTGCAAAGAGTTCACATATTCCATGAAGCCATCCATCTTGTCATCATCAAAGTTGAGCAAGACGGCCTCCGACATATCACCAACATTGATTGTAGCACTTGTATCATCAATAATAACATCGGTCACCAAGTCCACAAACGAACACACCTCATTGCTATTTAGTTGCCGCATGGACTTACACGCATGGAATACCACTTTTTCATTACCAACCCGAAATGTAACTTCTCCGGCTTCAACATCACAAAGAGCCTTCCCCGTAGCAAGGAAAGGTCTCCCAAGAATAATCGGCACTTCATAATCAACCTTACAATCTAGAATGACAAAATTCGCTGGAAGAATGAATTTAATGACACGAACCAAGACATCTTCAATCATTCCCAAAGGCATCTTAATAGTACGATCGGCCATTTGCAATCTCATAGAGGTGGGTCTTGGTTGTCCAATCCCCAAAGTTTTGAAAATCGAATAGGGCATCAAATTGATACTTGCCCCAAGATCACAAAGAGCTTTAGCAAACTGGACACTTCTAATTGTATAAGGAATCGTGAAAGCACCAAGATCCTCCAACTTAGGAGCCATTGAATGCACAATTGCACTCACTTCATGAGTGACTTAGATAGTTTCAAAATTCATTGACCACTTCTTTGTCACGGGATTCTTTATAAACTTAGCATAACCGGGCATTTGTTCTAAAACTTCAACTAATGGCACATTGATTGAGAGACTCTTCATCATTTGAATGAACTTCTTGAATTGATTCTCACCATTTCTCTTGGCAAGTCTTTGAGGGAATGGAGGTGGAGGCCTAGGCAATGATGCCTTAGCCTTTTGCATTACCGGCTCCGGTATGTTAATAATGTAATCCCTAGACGGGTTCACCTCCTCTTGAGTCTCTTTCACACTATCATCAATGTCAATCCGAACTTCATTATAAGGTTGCACGACATTGTTCGGGATCTCTTCTTGTTGTACCACTTTCTGATCATCCACAAGTTGCCTTTGACTTGAGGTGGGTGCATTCCCACCTCTTCCACTTCTTGTAGTAACGGCCATGGGATGCCCCGTGTTATTTTCAACCTTTGGGTTTACTACCATGTCACTTGGTAGTGCCCCTTTAGTATGAGAATTTAGAGCTTGAGAGATTTTCCTCATTTGAACTTCTAGGTTGCGGATTGGTGTGTTGTGTGAAGCAAGTTGGGCATTTTAATCAGCATTCTTTTCCATCATTTGCTTGAACATATTTTCAAGACGCCCCATCTTGTTGTTTGAAAAACTTGAACCATGGGAAGGATAAGGGGGCGGGTTGCTCGGTTGTTGATACATTGGGGGCCTTTGAAAACCCGACCCCTGGTTGCCTTGATTGTGGTTCCATCCGCCATGATTGTTAACCCCCCCCCTCCCCCTTAATTTTATTAATTATTTCCACTCCAATTTCCTTGATTTTTTGTTGTTTGCCAATTCCCTTGATTGCTGTTTCCGCTCCAATTGCCTTGATTGTTAGAATTTCAATTGCCTTGACTATTTTGAGGTCGCCATTGTTGTTGGTTTGAGCCTTGAAAGTTGTTTCTTTTCCCTTTAAAGTTTCTCACATATTGCATTTCCTCCTCTTGTTCATTATAGGAATCATCTGGCTCAAAACCACTATCTTTTTGCACATAATTCTCCACTCGTTTCTGCACTTGTGGACCCTTGGTCCTCCTCTTGTTCACCATCATGTTCAGTCCCTCCATGACATTGACTTGCTTGGGATTTCGCACTTGATTTAGTTGGGCCTTTGCTAGTTGCGTCATGGTGGTTGTCAACTCAGCAATGTCTTGCCCATGGTCTTAGATCTCTTTATGAAGGTGGATCATATTTGGGTCACTTTGTGGAACATTGGCCCGGGATTGCCAAGCCGATGACATTTCCACCATCTCATCCAAAATCTTACACGCCTACGCATACAGCGTAGTCATGAAGTTCCCACTGGTAAGTTGATTTCACTACACATTGGTTGGTCGTGTTAATCTCACGATAGAAAGTTTGTTGAATCATGTTCTCCGCCATATCGTTGTTGGGACATTCCTTAATCATTGTTCTATAACATTCCTATATCTCGTGTAATGGTTCATTCGGCTTTTGCTTGAATACCAAAATCTCATCTCGAAGTGTAGCCATGTGCCCCGGAGATAAGAACTTAGAAATAAACTTTTCCGCCAACTCATCCCAAGTGTGAATGGAATGGTTCGGCAAACGTTTAAACCAATCTAAAATTCCCCCGTTTAGAGAGATGGAAAAAAGCCTTAGCCTCAATGCATCGTCGAGACATTTGTTTGTTTGCTCCCCCAACAAGTATCCACAAACCCCTTTAAATGTTTGTACGCATTCTGAGTTGGAGCATCGGTGAAGAAACCCCGTTACTCAAGTAAAGGAGCATCACATTAGTGATTTGAAAGTTTTTCACCTTAATACGAGGAGGGACTATTGCACTTGCATATCCTTCATTGGGTAATATCCGGTGTGGAGCTGCTCGTGGTGGAGGTGAGGTGGAGCGGGGACATTGTCATGAGGCACTCAGCCTCTTCTATTGGCTTGAGGTTCAAGAGGAACCTCATCAACTTACTCATCCTCGACGTCCACATCCCCCAAAGGCAAATTTGCGAGCTCATTGTTCGCCATGGTTGTACCTACGATTTCTCACACAAGTTAGTAACACGGGAGGAAAAGAAGATATTCCAAAAATACACCCAAATATATAGCTAACACCGTTTTAACTCCTCAACAACGGCGCCAAAAATTGGTGACGTCCATAATACACCTTAATAGGAGATATGATATGGTTGTATGCAATAATAATTACCCAACTATGAGTCGGGGTCGAACCCACTGGGAGTTATAAGGGGTGTCAGGAGTATATATTTGAAGCAAGTGAATGGACTACCTAAATTGCACTTCCACAATAGAGTTTTGATTTCTACTTCTACTATAACTCTAATGATTGTAAGCTAAGGTAAATAAACTAGAGATGAATATTTTTGATGTTTTTCCAAATAGTTTAAAGTCCTAAGGCTATGACCATAACCTAGGTATTTGCCTAATGGGATAAAGACGTTAACACTTGCTTTATTGATTGGGGTGTATTATAGCTCTCAACTTTACATTGCCCACTCAATACCTCTCGGTCAGAGAGTGATTTTGCGCAATTTGGCTTTCTCAAATCCAAATGGGTATCAAAGAAAATAATTGATATGAGCTCAAGTGGGGTTCTTACTATCTCTAGTTTGAACCCTTTAATTAGCTAATCAATCTCTCAATTAACCCAATTCCTTGTTAGCCAAGTTATCCTAGACTAGGTCTCTCTTTCTCAAGTAGAGACTAAGTCAAATAGGCATGAATCAATGTTTGTATCAATTAATTCTAAAATTGAAGCATGAATTAAGCTAAATAATTAATACCCGAGCATAAACAAGCATTAGATTAATCACCCATAAGGTTTACAGGTTGGGTCACAACCCTAGTGAAAATCTAGCTATTCATAATGGGTATTGAAGAGAATAAAGAAGAAAAGCTAATTAAACCCATAATGAAAGATTAAAATGATGAATCCAATGTTAATACACCAAAATAATGTAAAACTTCCTAAAGTAGTAAAAAGAAACGGCTACATCAACTTTTAATGTTCAAACTTGACCTAATTTTGTGAAACTCGTCTATTTATACATGACCAAAAATCATGGACAAAAATGCCCCTCGGGAAGTACTGCGCTCGCACAATTCCATGTGCGGTCCACAGATTTCTTCAGCTGGCAAGAAGGTGAGTTATGCGGCCGCACATTTTTGAACTACGGACGCGAGGCAACTTTTGCGGCCGCATAATTCTTGTGCTGTCCGCACTTCACAAAGGCTCCAGGACTTGTTCTTTTTGCATATTCTTTGAACTTTGTCAGTAAAAGCCTAGTTCTGCGGCCGCACAATTCATGTGCGGTCCGCACATTGCTGAAAGTCCTGTTGGGTTTTTCTTCTTGGTTAGCGGCCGCAGATGGAATTATGCGGTCCGTAATTTTTTCTGCGGCAGCAAAATTCCTTCTGCGGACCGCACATTTGTGCTTCTGCGCTCTTAATTGCCTTGTGCTTTGGAACACTTCTTTTGAGTCAGATTTCATCTCGGGAGACCAAACTTCTAGCATTCCTGCAATTTGCACAATTTCATTAGTTTCAGGAACTCAATCCAATACTTTTGGAACAAAACAAAACTAAAAGGTGCTAATAAGCAGTCAAACTCCCCACTTATCAGCGGGACCGGGGTTGACTTTTGTTTCCTTTTCAAATATAACCAAATTTGAATATTTTTTCTTCGTGGATAGTTTCTAAAGCTTATTTTGGATTGTTTGAATAATATTTGACTAGATTCGGTTGGTTTGGAGGCTTGTTCTAAGAGAAAACTCGTAATTGATTGTTGATTTTGGTTCCGAAAAGAGGTAAATATCGTGTTTAACCTTGACTTGAGGGAATTATGACTTGTTTGGTCTATTTTCTACGTGAATCTCATGTGGGGGACGACGTATGCAAAGTGACGAGTGTATATTCGTTTTCATGGGCTAAAGCATGCAGGGTAGGCTATTTACCTTTATATCATCATTTATTCCATGTTATATCTCGTTACATGCTTTGATTGCTACATGTCCTTACTTGTTATTCATGCCTTATTTGTTATATGTCATTTAGTTGTTACCTATTTCGGTTTATTCATTCCTCGGGCAATATCTGCTTACCTGCTATATGCTCCTACCTGTATCAATTGAATATCCTCATTGTTTCATGTCTTTACTTGTCTTTATTGTTTTTACCTTACTTGTTGCATTTTATTATGTCATATCCGATTGTGTGAGTCCCTTGGCTATTCTTGCGTTAATGATTTATCGAGGTTTGTGAATATGAAATATTGGTTGTTCTCTGTTTGTACTTATAGTTTCTTGGTGTGTTATACGCTTTATTACCTTTTGTCTTGGGATTTCGGATTTGGCTGTGTTGAATTGTTAATGATGGTGAATTGATATTGAGAACGGATTACGCGCTGCAACAAAATTGAAATAAATTGATAAAGGGAACAGATTTCATGCTGCAACATATATTGATATGATATTAGGATAGGGTTTCACGCTGCAACATATATTGATATGATATTGGGTTAAGGTTGCACGTCGCAACAAATATTGAAATGATATTGGTGTCGGGTTGCGCCCTGCAACGGGGTATGATATGTTGTAAATGTTTGTAGCTGTGGTGTTTTATTTTTGTACTATGATATGAGGATTATGAAATGATGTTATTCTAAGGCCTTCTGTTAGTTGACCTTCGAGTCTTGTTCTTATGAGTTTATTTATTTTCTCTATGTTTCTGCTATCTTCTATTTATTTATCCGAACAGGTTTATAGTGAGCGTCTTGTCATAGCCTCGTCACTGCTTCATCGAAGTTAGGCTCGGCACTTAGGGAGTACATGGGGTCAATCGTACTCATACAACACGTCTCCACTTCTTGTGCAGATCTCAGTGTTAGTCCTAATAGCATTTAGAGGGGATTGCTCGGATCATATCTATCCAGGAGACTTGAGGTAGAGCCTGCAGGGCGTTCACAGTCTTTGAAGTCCTCTTCTATCTTGTTTTTACTGTTTATCTTATTTCGAACAGTTCTATTTCATTTCATACTATATTTGTAGTATTTTAGTCGCTCATGTACTTGTGACACCGGATTTCTGGTATTAACATAGACTGCATTACTTATGGATTTATACATGTAATTCAGATTATTTTAGTCGTTAATTATTAATGTTCTGCTTTTTATTAAAATTGGTTAATTCTTTAGCTAATGTTGGCTTGCCTAGCAAGTGAACTTTAGACGCCATCACCAGTGTTGTGGTTGGGATTTCGGATCGTGATAGGAGAACGTGGAATTCTAATAACCACAATAACAAATCCATTGTAATCCCACAAAGTAAGGTCTAAAGAGAGTAGTGTATACGCAGACCTTATCCCTGCTTTATGAAGATAGAGAGGTTGTTTTCGATAGATATTTGGCTCAAGGAAAGATGAAAAGGAAGCAGTAACAATAACAAGATAAGATGATAAGAAAACTGAAGTGAAATAAACAAAATACAGGACTACAATTCTGCGGATAAGAAATTATGAGACTAATACTAATATAATTCGCATGAAAAGAGAGACGATCTATTACCTACTAACCTTCTACTCTAATTCTCGACCCACACTCTCCTATCAAGGATCTTGTCTTCGGTAAGTTGAAGTTGCGCCATGTCCTAACTAATCATCTCTGTGCAAGTACTTATTAGGCATACCTCTACCTCTCCTCAGATCCACCATGGTCAACCTCTCGCACCTCCTCACTGGGGCATATGTACATTTCCTCTTCGCATGTCTAAGCCATCTCAGCCTCGCTTTCCACATTTTATTCACCACGGAGGTCACTCTCACTTTATTTCGAATATCTTCATTTTTAATGTTATCTCTCCTGATATGCTCACACATCCATTTCAATATATCAGTACATCAATTACCAAGGGAAATAACGAGATTGAAAAGTAGGATAATATCACAATTGCAATTCAAACTTGTGACTTAAGATAATTTTTTTAACCATCTTTGGCCATTAGAAGCTTTCATTATGTTAAGGGAATTCTTTAATGTAATATATCCATTTATATTCAATTTATTTGCACGATATGAAAATAAAGTCAACCCACTTAAATCCTTTTCTAGTTGTATGCAGCTTCGTTCCTATATATACAATTTATAAGCACAAGTATTGAATAAACATGCTAAGGTTAGAAATGTATTGAATAAACATGCTAAGGTTAGAAAAGATTACCCAAGAAAAACATCAGTACATAATCTTTTTGCAACGCCGATGCATGAAATCTTATAAAATTTCTTGCAGTGTTTCACACTCGAAAATTCTTTCAAGTATTTGTCAATGTTCCAATAGAGTTCAAATGAAGTTAACTTTACAAAATGCGCAAGTTTTAAATGATTGTGACAATGTTATCAAACTCCAAGATATCTACATTGTTTTTGTCTCATAAGTCATAACTAACAGGGTATAATGGGAATTGAGTTAGATAATTGAAAATTCGAATTCGACCTCTTGGGTCTTTGACTATAGTTGACGATAGTCCATAAATGTGCTGACATTTGTCACACGGGTTGATTGAAAGACAGAAACCTAAATATACTAATCAATTCTTAAATCTGACTGAAACAGACATATAACGGAACGAAACAAAACAAAACAGCAAGAGACCAAGATTGTGATATGCGTAACCCAATAAATCCTTAACTTAAGCAACACTCCACCAGCAATTTCAAAATTAATATTTACGTACATAAACTTGCTTAATTCAATATAAGAAAAAGATTCAATTCAATTTGATACTGTTAAATTTTATCCTTCATATTTATACTCTTGCAATTAGTATATATATTATTTGTCTTTTTTATTAATGAAACTTTAACATGAAATCGGCGAACTCTATTTGTCAAAAAGATATGGCCACTGTAAGAAAACATTAGACATTTTCAGGCCAGAAGTTTAATGAAATTTGCTAATTTCGAATAGTAAATAGCAAATATTCACTTGTTCCCACTATTCCTAAAGTATCTGCGCAGACATAAACATACGTGGCAGCGAAATCCTCGTCCACGTCATCATCTGGTACTGTTTCCCCTAACCTTAACTTTATCATCACCACCAAACCCCAAAAACTGTGCCCCATTCCTCCAATTCCCCCTCCCCTCATAATTCTCTAGGGTTTCCGCTTCATTTCCAATAATTCAACGACCATGGGTTCACTCGCCGATCCCGGCGAACTCGACTCGGTGGCACCGCCGCCGCCGCCGAGTTTCGACGACTTCCAGCGCCAAACTTCTTTAATGACAAGCTGCACACTCCTCTGGAAAGAGCTCTCCGATCACTTCACTTCACTCGAACAAGACATCCTCAAGAAATCGGAAGCCTTAAAAGCTAAAATCCAAACCCTAGATTCCGAAACCAAAGCATCCCTCGAAGTCCTGGAAAAGCGCGAGAATTCAATGAACGTTTCACTCTCAATTTCTCTTCAGAAGGTTCTCGAAAACAAGCAAGCTGCTATTTTAGCCCTAGATGAGGGTGCAGAACAACCCGAAGTCGATGACTCTACTGGATTGTATCTAAAATTGAAGAGCTTTTGTGTTAAGATGGATTCTAGAAGCTTCTGGAGGTTTTTAATTGTAAAAAAGAAGGATTTGGATTCACTTAGGGTTGAAATACCGAAAGCATTAGGAGACTGCGTGGATCCGCCGAGGTTCGTGTTGGAATCGATATCCGAGGTGTTTCCAGAGGATAAAAGGCCCAACCAAACCCTTGATTTGGGCTGGGCCTGTGTTTTGATGTTGGAGTCTTTGATTCCAGTTATGATGGACCCGGTTTTGGGAAATGAGAGGAAATTGGTGACGCCGAGTGTTAAGGATAAGGCCAATGAGATAGCGGAGATATGGAAGAGGAGCTTGGATGAAAGAGGAGGGATTGAGAATGTGAAGACGCCAGATGTGCATACTTTCTTGCAGCATTTGGTAACTTTTGGGATAGTGAAGGATGAGGATTTTGATTTGTACAGGAAACTTGTTGTTGGGTCTGCTTGGAGGAAACAGATGCCTAAATTGGCTGTCTCTCTTGGACTTGGTGATAAAATGCCTGGTAATTCTTTTTGTGTTATGTTACATTATTTTGTTCATATTATTGCTTTGGCTTGAGAAATAGAAGTAATATCCCAAAAAGGCTAGGTGATTTCCCCCATCTGTCCAAGCATTGATAAGAGTTAGCAGGTGCCTGTGCTGGTGGGAGATAGCAGTAACCGGTGGAATAATCGAGATGCACGCAAAATGGCCCGGCACCACTGTCATAAAAATTAAAAAAATGTACTTTGTCTTTCATAGTCTTATAATTTGATGAAATAAGCCTAAGTTAAGCGAAATGCATAGTGAGGAACTAGCTGTTTTTGGTGTGGTTGGTCTTCTGTTCAGGCGGAAAAGGTTAACATGTCATAAGTAAATTTTTGGGGAATTTTACCTGTGCTTGTGACTTTTGAGTAGATCTGCAGTTGAAAGGTCTGGTTAATTTGGAAGGTTAGGTGCTTAGTGGCTTTGACGTGAGAGATCATTTTGGTGTTTACCCTTTTTATTCATATCCGTGGTTGAGTTCGTTATGGGATGTGTTCTTGGAGCTAAATTGGACTTCTTTCTACTGATATCGACTATAGGTGTTAGAAAATCTTATTTTATAAGGTCCAATGTCAGATCATAGAAGTGTATCTTTGCAAGAGATGTATTGTACTCCTTGTTTGAATTGCAGAGCAGCTTCAACAGGTGTCTCCTTGCTAGTCGCAGGCTAAATGGTCTTTTATTTTATGCCAATATGTTTTGCTAATTTGAGAGCATTTGTTGGGGTAGTGCAGAGAATTGGAGCTCTGAGATTTAGCTTTTTCCTAATGATAAGAGTCCTGTTTGATATATGTTGTTCTTTCATGGCTCTGGTCATCTCCTAGTTCTGGTGACTTAGTTTATATTTTTGTGCTCGAGTTTGAATTCTGTGTTTTCCGAAGTAAACGTCTAAAACAAGTGCGGTTGTCTTAGCAGAGGTAATCTAATGTTTGAGGTTATTGTAAGCCACATGATGTAGAAGGGATTTACGTTGTTGTCATGCTTAGTGTGAAACTCTTTTTAGCATCAACACTTCCTTGTCCACGCATCCAGCATCTTCTCATTTGATGTGCGTTTTCCTTGCTCCTACTGTGGAAGTACAATATATTTTTTTGGCAATAGGTAGGATTATCCAACTAGAAGTGGAAAATATTAATATGTAGATGATATATTAGTTATATGAAATTTGTCTTGGTTTGAAATACTAGAAACAAATAATTTCTTGTGATTGAGGCATAGTTGAAATGAACCGTGGAAGCAAAGGGGCACTAGATTAAGCCTCATGCCCCAACAGTTATTGTTGGTGTACTATTTGTGAAGTATGGTGGATGAAATATTAATCCTTAGTCCTCCACTTTGTGTTGGATCATTGAAAAAGAACACTATGGGGAGCATGTTGACAACAGGATCTATCTAATCTTCCTAGGAGAGTACTTTTTGCTTATGTGCACGAACCTACATTTAGGATCTTTCAGTGCATCCCCTATTTTTCCTATCTAGTTGCTTTCATATTTGTGCGCCATGTTAATTGTTTTGTTTGTCTGTAGGTATGTTGGGTAGTAAGTTTAAGGATTCTCACAGTACCTTATAAGTGTTTAGTTGTTCATATTTGTCTATGTTACTCCAACAAATTATTTTTGGTATGTAAGCTTACTGTTGTATCCTCTTGTCTGCAGAAATGATTGCAGAATTAATCAGCCGAGGGCAGCAAGTTGATGCCGTACATTTCACTTATGAAGTTGGACTTGCTGATAGGTTCCCTCCTGTTCCCCTTCTGAAAGCTTATCTAAAAGATGCGAAAAAAGCTGCTACTGCAATTCTGGAAGACCCAAATAATTCTGGTCGAGCTGCGGTATCATCCAATTCTTTTTCTCCTGTTATGTGTATTTTCATCCAGCTTTCCTGTATCTTGTTTAAATCTTTTCTCTACATTGTCTCAACTGTCTTGTTCTACGTTAGTGGTAGTTGGCAATATCTGTCCTGACTCTCTTTCTGCTATGCTCTCCCTGCCTGTGAATGCAGCCAGGTTCAGTCATTGTTTTTTTTTTTTTGGGGATAGATATTGGGTGCTCAGTTTTGCCAAGATTTGCATATTTTCCCTTTGTTCTTGGAGAGGGTCTAGACATAGTCAGAAGTGTTGCCCTAATCATTTGACCTAATGTTGGAAGAAAATTTAGTTTCTCTCATGCCATTTATGTACTGATGTGCTCATACATTTCATGCCATAGAGCTCTAAGCTCAAATGGTCATTGATAATTCGGAACTTTACTGCTGTTATGGTGTATGCAATTCCAGTACATTAAGTTCATTGTGACAAAGGCGCGTAGGGTTATTGTATGGACGATGAAAAACTATATGATTGTTCCAATTTACTTATTAATTACTTTTGCATGTTTAACAGCATCTAGCTGCAAAGAAAGAGCAATCAGCGATTCGTTCTGTCCTTAAGTGTATTGATGAATACAAGCTTGAGGCTGAATTCCCTCCAGAAAACCTTAAAAAGCAGCTTGAGCAGTCGGAGAAGCCCAAGAATGAGAAAAAGAGGCCAGCTGCTGTACCAGCAAATAAAAGAACGAGAGCCAGTAACGTTGGTCCTATGCCTCCTGCTAAGGCAGGCCGTTCAACAAATGCCTATGTCTCATCTTTCCCAGTAGCCCCGGCATTTGTTAGGTCTCCCTCACACACCCAATTCCCTGCTGCAGTTCCAGCATATGCTGCACCACCTGCCATCTATGGTAACAGGAGCCCGCCTTATCCTTACTCTCCAGAAGCTGCCCCATATCCAGGCACTCCAGTGAACTACTCTCCAGGCACCCCAGTGAACTACTCTCCATATGGTGGCTATGGCAATGGGATGGCCCCAGCTTACCAGCAAGTTTACTACCGATAGACATAACTGGCTCTAAACTGGTGACAACTGATATCATGACCCAATCTGAATTTCTTTTTATATGGTTTGTAATCAGTAATCACTAACCTTTAATGGTAGCTTTATGTGTGTGTTAATTCCTAATTCTGACTTTTATCCTGCTTTCTTGCTTTGCAAATAGCAGGCTGTATTTCTGATATTAATTGAATGTGTAGTATTAGGTGGTTGTGAAAAGTAATCAATATGCTAAAACGACTATTAGGTTTTAGTGGGAATGACTAGTGAATACCCGGAAATGACTTTAATCTGTTTGAGAATTTTAATTCCCTAGTAACAGCCAATGATGCTGAATATACGCTGTGTCCTAAAAGAATTCTGTTGCATACAATCTTTGAGAATAGATACATGAGCCGTGGCCTGGCGAATCGATTGGTTCATTGTTGCTTTGTTCATGTCTTAGCCGGATGTCAGGCACAAGCAGATATGTGAACTTGATGAACCTCTTGGTTATTCTCTTTTTCCCCAATCTATTTGCCAGTTGCCTTTGGAAACCCGAAGTCTTTCTTGAAGTATATCCTCAACTGTAGTGTTGCGCTCCTTCATGTTTGATCCAACTTAGTTACTTTGATCATATTCCAACTTAAGTTCGTTAGTATATGGACTGTTATTGCTACGTCTATCTGGCAGTGACATGCATGCTTGGTAAGTTTGAACCATGGGAATCGGGAATATGCTGTAAATCGGGAGGATTATCTTGGGGTTACTTCATCCTTAAAAACAGAAAAGATTATCTTGGATAATCTATTGTGTTAATAGTATCAGGAAGCTTTCGTGTACTTGCAAGATTCTTGCATGCTTGAATTGATCATATTCTAGACTTCCCAAAATAAAAATAAAGAGCATTTGATCATTTTCTGGATTAGGAGAGAAAACAGGACTAAACAAATGAGAGAGCTAGTACGTGTGCCTTCAGTGTATTAAAGTTTGTAGAAACACCACATCTGCCCGGGCATGAGAAGTGTATTCGTAGCACAGCATTTCAGTTGCCCACAAATTATTCGCCACGAGGTATCGCAGAGTCAGGATTGAATCAAATAACATTGTAAGTAGTTTTGTTCTTTGTGTTTTTGGATTCTATTTATTTGGATGCCGTCTCGGTTTCTGGAGGCTCGACTGTTTTGTTTTAAAACTAAAGATGTCTGAATGTTAATGCATATTTAACTATTAAGGTAATGTCTCTAATCTGAAGATTGTTTTTAGTTTTACATGATTATTTACAATTTTATAAGATTCAAATAAAAATAATTAACCACTTTAAAAGTTTGCTGTAATTAATGTTAGTTGGCAATGATGAGTGTGAAATGGCAAACTGGTGGTGGTAAGCGATGGTTGTCGTCCAATAATGGCTAGTGATGATTGTGAAGTGGAAGAAGTGGGTGCGGCAGACACAGGTGGTTGTTGGCAGTCGTAGTTATTCCAAGTGATAGTTTGTACAATAGCAGTGGATAAATTCAGCCCCAAATAAGTGACTGCCAAAAAAACATAATACTAGTGTACAGCGTACTCAATGAGCGAACGTCTGAAATCATTTAGGTCCAAACCTTTATTAAGTGAAAAAATAAATGGGATAACACTCTCCACCTTGTCTTGGTAGCCAGTTTCAATTTTCTTCGAGATCAAAATTATTCTCCTGTGGACTCACTAAGCATCGGAACCTTAGTGATGGGTTGCACTCCTCGATTTCTGCAAATTTTGTTTTATTGGGCCGTTTTATCTCCACCAATATTTATGGATTGTAAGCTTTTTGCAAGATTGAGCTTGAGGTTAATCAGATTTGAAAGTGTCCTCGGGCTTAGTTGAGGTTTGTAGAACATATACAAAAGCACAATATATATATATATATATATATATATATATATATATATTAATTCTCTATACTTGTTGTGTTGCACGAATATCTTAACTCAAGACAGTAAAATTTTAATCACAATGAATTTAATATAAGACTTGTTAGAGTAAAGAAAAATAAAACTAATTAATGTATATAACAAATTTACCATCGTCCGTAAACTAATATTTAAGTTCAAAACGTAATTGGTCATTTATTGTCCCTCCAAAGGATCACATTTAAAATTAGCTACATATAATTTGTAATTGCATTACCTTTATTTATAAGGTCCAAATATGTAATTTCATCATATCTTTCTTAATATTTCTCTATTCTCTGTGTGTATTTGTAGTTGCTCTTTTATTGGTAACATTAAGATGCTGCAACTCCTTAGCAATTAGGAGAGAGTAAATCTTACATTCTACTTGGCTACCTTGCATGATTTACACTATCGTCAACTGTTCTTTCAAGTTATTCAAAGATACCTTAAACGTCTTTTTATATATAAAATAATATTAGAGGTAATATTTCAACTTTCTTCAAGCCGCAATCCTCATAACTTTAACCTATTACAAATTCAAAAAAATAAAATATACTGCTGTTGCAATCTACATTGAGACTCTTACTGTACGTTGAACAAATACAAATGTCATCCATCTCTGATTGGCCAAGTTATTCTCACAAGCAAATTGAAGAAGAAACTGAGAGATGTCAAAACCGTTGGATTCAAATACTATACTTAATTCAAAAATGCCTTTTTGTTCCTCCTTTATTGATCCTTCGTGAAAGAAGAAAGTCCCGTTTCTATTGCAGGTGATATCTTTAGGCAAAAAAAAAAAAAAAAAAAAAAAATTACCCTCAAATTATTACTTCAGTTAGAAAGCATGTTCCCCTTATATTTGAATGTAAAATCCTAATATCACAATCAAAGTACTAAATTTTATCCAAAATATATAAATATCAACCAAATATATAATATGTTAAAAAAACACCAGTTAATAGTAAAGAATAAAAAAATTACGTTAATATCATCACAAATACTCCAGAACCCAACGATTTCAGCATTAAGCATATTAGTCAGCTAAACAAATGACAAACACGGCAAAAGTTAATATCCCTATAATTTGAAAATTTCACAAATTAATAGAGGACAGAACATAAAAATTAGGAGTAAATTACCACTGAAGGCAACGATTTAACTAATAAAAGTATAAGTATCACTTCTGTAACAACCTGATTGATCGTTTTGTGTAATTGCGTCCCATTTTTTCTTTTTGATGCTTCACACTTGTGTTTACAGTTTTATGACTTAGGTTGATATCTTTTTCCTCAGGATCCTATTGAATAGAAATAGAGAACCAAATAACTAGAAAGGTTGTTAGAATCTCCCTCTTCTAGAAGGATCATCTACAAAGCTATTCATTTTATCTGTATTCAGACCAGAAGCTGACATAGATGTTATGGGTAGAATTTTTTTTTTTTTTTTTTTTTTTTCCGAATTTTGTTCACATCTTAGATCTATTAATTAACTCATCTCCATAAAGGAGCCGAATGAAACCAAAGTTTCATGTTCGGTTTTGAATTAGAGACGTTAAAAATAATGAATCGACGTCGATTATAACCCCTAGCCTTCTAAATTACCGATGCGGGCCTAACAAGATTAAGTGAATACTTAAAATTGTGGTAATTTTATTTCGATCTTTCCAGACATATCCAAAGAAGGAAAAAGATTCTTCAAGTGTCTCAGGTCCCAGAAGTGCATGATAAATGCCGCCAAAGCCCAATACTGCAGAAGAAATTAAATGAAGTACTCCAGATACAAAGTATGAAAAAGTGTCTATAACTTCTCCCCCAGGGCCTACCACCCAACCTAGAGTAGCTAGGTGGGGAAGTAAAATTAATCCTTGTTGTTGGTTTCGTTCCGAGAAGATTTCGGGTTGAATTGGACCCTTTGATTCTTGGCTTAGAAGCCTAAGTTGTTTATGTTGACCAAACTTTGACTTTTGTGAAAACGTCTCTGGAACGGTATTTTGATGGCTTAGATAGCTTTGTATCGTGATTATGGACTTAGGTGTATACCCAGAATCGAATTTGGAAGTCCATAAGTTGATTTGTGTTGTTTTGTCGAAATTTAGCGATTTGAAGTTTAGAAGTTCGACCGTAGGTTGACTTTTGGATATCGGGTTCGGAGTGTGATTTTGGGATTTGGAATAGGTTCGTTATGCTATTTAAAACTTGTCTACAAAATTTGATATTATTTGGAGTTGAATTGGTATGATTCGGACACTCAGTTGCAATTCTAGAAGTTCTTGAAATTTACTTTGAAATTTATGTGTTTTGGTGTCCAATTTGTAGTTCTAAACGTTATTTTTGTGTTTTGATCATGCGAGCGAGTTCGTATGATGTTTTTAGACTTGTGTGGATATTTCGTTTGGAGTTCCAAGGGCTGAGATGAATTTCAGACATGTTTCGGAATGGTTTAAACTGAAAATAGATTGCTGGTGTGCTGGTGCTTTGTTATCGCAAATGCGAGCACCAGCCTCGCAATTGCGAAGGTGATGGGGGTGCTCTAATGTCGCAATTGCGACTTACCCCTTCGCAATTGGGAAATCAGTAGGCCTGAGGCTTGGGTCGCATTTGCGATGATTTGTTCGCTTTTGCGAAGATGTCCAACTTTGCAATTGCGAAGCCTTTGTCGCAATTGCGACGTATGCTAAGGCTGTCAGGGTTCAAAATGCGAACCCTGTGTCGCAAATGTGACATCTGCATCTGGACAAAAGGGCTGAGAGTCAGGATTTTTCACATATTCTCTCATTTTAGAATCATAGACTCGGTTGAAAGGGATTTGGAGAGGGGATTTTCATGTACAAACATTGGGTAAGTGATACTACTCAATTTTCAACTATATTTCATTAATATATTTTCGATTTAACATCAAAATCATGCGAATCAAAGAGGAAAAATTGGAAATTTTTTTCAAGTTTTTGAAAAATGAGAAATTGAATTTTGAGAATCGATTTGGACTCGAATTTTGAAACTAATCATATATATGGACTCGTGGGGTTATGAGTAGTCGGAATCTACCCTTGGACCTGATTTATGACCGGGCGAGCCTCGGGTTGACTTTTTTTGACTTTTTGGGAAAGTGTAAAGATCATAAATTTATCTATTGTAATTATTTTTCCTTGCATTTTGATGATATTAAGTCAATTTTGGTTAAATTTGAATCGTGTGGAGGCATATTTTAGGGGAAAAGCTATTTTCGAGGGTTGAGTTGGCCTAGTTGAGGATCTTGCCTATTGTGTTGGGGAACTATCCCTTAGGAATTGGGATTGATTGTGCTAATTATATTATCTGAAAGCCGTGAACACAAGGTGACGAGTGAGTACACGTGTTAGATGTGATATTTGACCCGTTTAGGTTATTTAGACTCTTTTCATGCCTTTAATTGAATTGTCATATCATGTTTTAATGTTCATTGCCAATCTACTCTTACTTTTGTTAGTTTATCCTTATATGCCTTATTTGACTTATTTAACACTTGTCCTACATCTTACTTGATACTTTGTTCTTGCGCTTTAGTTGAAGTTATTGCTTTGCTTATTACCTTCTTACAACCTTAATTGTTGAGTTACTTTTACTTGAAGTCGTTATTTCAGGAATTATCTTCTTGTTGAGTTATTAGTATAGAAGTTGTGAAAGCCGTTATCCCATTGAGGCAAAGTTGTTAATTGTTGAGATATCTTCCTTGTTGAGAAATTTACATTCTTTGTTATTGTTGATGTTCTTGTACACATTTTCATTGAGCATAGGCTATTATTGTGGAAACATTGATATTGTTGATTTTTGGAAAGTTGTGGCATATGGGCACTTGTGGTGCGAGTTGTTATTATGTTGTGATATTAATGTGCATGCGACGATATAAGGATAGGGGTTAATGTGCATGAGGCGGTATAAAGTAGGATTTATGTGCGTGTTGCTAGTATGGGAATTACTTGAAGCCACGCGGCGTCATAAGGTGGGGTAAAGTGCGTGTAGCTATTTCGTAAAAAATGTTTCCAAAACTATCTAAATGTAAGGCTCACGCGGCGGTATAAATAAAGATTGTGATTGAAATCGAAAAATGTGAATACAAAGCGGTACCTCGGTTGTGATTCTTGTTTTGCATTTCATGTTGAAAAGAGTTATTGGTGTAGCAGTTATTGTTGCTTTTAGTATTCTGTGTCTTAACAATTTTGACCGTATTAGACTATTGTGATTCTCTTTATTTGCTCCCTTCTTGTTATCCCTACACTTACAATTCTATCATTAGTCTATGTTATTAACCTGTTTCATTATCATTCTCTGCTTTTTATTACTTCTCGTATTATATTTTCGTTCTGTTTATTATGTCCTAGTAGGTTTCTTGACCAGGCCTCGTCACTACTCTACCGATGTTAGGCTTGATACTTACTGGGTACCATTGTGGTGTACTTATACTACTCTTCTGTACATCTTTTTGTGAAGATCTAGGTACGTCTGCTAGTGTTGGACGTTAGTGATTGATTGTAGCTGTTTTCAGAGACTTCAAGATATACCTGCTCGACATCTGCATGCCTCAGAGTCACCTTCCATTATCTTTACATTCAGTTGTATTTCTTATTTAGACAGAGTTGTAGTAGACATTCTAGATTATTCTGTAGAGCTTATGACTCCGTTCCACCAGTTTTGAGAGAAGTGCTATTACGATCCTATTTTGGAAGGTTATATGACTTTATTGGTTTTACTTTAGAATTTCTGTTTGATTATTTCTATTAAGTTATTATTAAATATTAGGCTTACCTAGTGTTCGAGACTAGGTGCCATCATGACATCCTAAGGTGGAAAATTAGGATCATGACAGGTTGGTGTCAGAGCTCTCGGTTCATAGGTATTACGGGTCATAAGCAGGTTTAGCAGAGTTTTGTGGATCGGTCCGGAGACATATGTACTTATCTTCGAGAGGCTACGGAACTGTTAGGAAAACTCCACTTCTTTGATTCCTTGTCGTGCAAAATTATTGACTTCGAAATCTGAATCTTTGTCTTTCTATTCTCTCACAGATGGTGAGGATACGCACTGCTGAATCCGACTATCAGACACTCGCGCCCCCCTGTTAGAGCCGTGAGAGGCTGGGGCCGGGACCGGGGCAGAGGTTGAGAAGGGGCACGTGGTGCAGCTAGAGAACCTGCCTGAGTTGCGATAGAGGAGCTACCAGTAGCTCCAGTTGGTGGGCGAGCATCCGAGGTGCCCGTTGCCACCCCTGCACTTCAGGAGACCCTCACACAATTCTTGAGCATGTTTGGTACTTTAGCTCAGGCGGGGTTGATTCCTTGCGCCAGCCACATCTTAGGCTGTGGGAGGAGCTCAGACTCCCGCGGCCCCTACTCCAGAGTAATGGGTCTATGTTGATCTGGTCCTTTTGATGCGGAGGGTAGCTAAGCGGATGCAACTTCACTTATATGGGCTCAATTTTCAGAGATGTTCTGATGCAAATCAAGAAGCTATATTAGCCTTTTTTTATTTAGCTCGCTAAAAACAAGTTCTTATATGCCCACGAATAGGTGTGTGGATGTATCCTCAAGTTTGAAAAGCCCAAGATTGATTTCAAGAAGCTAAGACACTTTCTTCTTGAAATAGGATTTGTTTTATTCCTTTTAGAATAAGGATTTTTCTTTTAATAGGATTTTAGTTTCTTTTCCTTGTAGAATAGTGATTTTACTTTTCTTGTCTTTAGTTATTTTATTTCCTTATTAGAATAGGAATTGTAGTCATCAAAGAAGAGATTCTAACCCTATATAAAGGGTTCTCTTGCCTTGTAGAATGAAATTCACGTTTTTGGAGGTTTGCTGTAATTTGTAATAGAGTATTTTTCTCTATTTGGTCTTCTTTATACTTGTTTTTGGTTCCAAGAAAAGTGGTGATAGTATTTATCTTATTTTCAATTGCCTGTGGTGTTTGTTTATCACATTAATTGATTCCAAGTGGTGACTTTAGGAATTTGTTTAGTTCTTGATCTTTCAAGAACACGTTTCTTGATCTAAATTCGTTCTTTTGATATTATAGAATCATAACTTTCATTGAACTGGTGCAACATCAATAATTACTTGTTTTGAACGAGTAAATAGTCTTTCTTATAGTTTAGATCGCCATCTTTCACCTAGTTTTTGAATCATTAGATTCTGAGTCCTAAAACTTGAGATACGTTATTTCTTAAAATTGACCCACAAACCATGTTTTCCTTTCAAGTTCATGATCTTGGTCGGTTGGTTCTTTGTTAGCTCGAAGAATCACATCAATTTGGTATTAGAGCAGCAGGTGGTGAACCTAATATGCAAGTAAGAAAATGTCATTGGGTTCAATAAGGTGAAGGAAGAGCAGCCAATCATTACATGGAGACGGAAGAGATGAGAAGAACAATAGAACAACTATAGAGGCAACTCCAACACTACGAAAGGTAAGAACAACGTAGAAGGCCCAAGGAAGATGATGAAGGGGACTCTAATATTAACCCCTTTCATATGGCTGATGGAGATGACTCCAGTGAAAATTCGGATCCTCCTAGGAGACAACGAGACGATGACTTTGATCGCCCAAGGAGAAGGAGGAACCATACTGGGGAGAAAATGGATGATGTGAAGGTTGATGTTCTTGATTTTGATGGAAAAGCACAAGGGGATGTGTTTATGGAGTGGTTATTGACCGTAAAACGTATCTTTGAGTTCATGGATATTCCAAGAAGAAAAAGGTTAAGATCGCTGCCATCACGTTTAAGCGATATGCTTCACTTTGGTGTGACAATTTGAAGAGAGAAAGAGAAAGAGAAAGAGAAGGTCGTGGTAAGATTCGAACTTGGGAGAAGATGAAGAGAGAATTTCGAAGACGTTTTCTTCCTGATACATACAAACAAGAGAATTATCTTAAATTTCATAACTTTCGCCAAGGAGACCAGATCGTGAAAGACTATACTCGAAAGTTTGAATACCTCATGATTAAGTGTGATTCCCAAGAACCTAAGGAACAGACTACTGTAAGATATATTGGTGGATTAAGGCATTCCATCTCCGATGTTATTCGCCTACAACCTTATTAGACATTCAATGATGTACGAAAGCTTGCCATCAACATCGAACAACAACAAAAGGAGCCAAAGAAATTATACTCCAAAAAAAAATTACTCCAACTAGGGGAGTACTTGTGGTAGTGGTGGAAATTCCAAGGCAATCTATAGAGGTAATTCTTCTAATTCATCTTCAAAGGGTGATGAAAAGAAACCTCAGGGGGATATGACTAGGAGAAGATGTTTTAAGTGCCAAGGTTTTGGGCATGTTCAAGATGATTGTCCCAACTGAAAGGCTATTATGTTGGTTGACGAAGAAGATGATTCCAATCATGAAGACAACCAGCCAATTACGGAAGTTAATAAGGAAGATGAGGATGCCTATGTAAAACCTGATGAAGGTGATATGCTTGTTATTCAAAGGATCTTACATGCTGAACAAGAAGATGAAGAATCATCTCAACGAGAGGCCCTTTTCCACACGAGGTGTACATCACATGGCAAGGTATGTTCAGTGATTATCGATGGTGGAAGTTGCACTAATGCTCTTTCGGAAGAGATGGTGACTAAATTGAGTTTGGAGACTGAGGTACACCCCAAACCTTACAAAGTCGGGTGGCTGCAATATGGTGGAGGTATGAAAGTCACTAAAAGATGCTTGGTCTCTTTTTCTATTAGTAAGATCTATAAAGACAAAATTTGGTGTGATGTGGTAAAGATGGATGCTTTCCATTTATTACTTGGAAGACCATGGCAATATGATAAGCATTCCTTTCATGATGGAATACTGTAACACCTATTCATTCATAATTGATGGACGTAAGATTGTTTTGACAACATTGCACCCAAAAGAACTTTCAAAGAGGGCAAAGACCGTGTTTGATACGCTAATGACCAGATCACAGATTATTGGCCACATCAATAAAGGAGAGCCATTGTACATAGCAGTAGCCATGGAAGACTCACACGATGAGGAGCATGAGTTAGATACACGAGCCAAGAATTTACTTGCTAAGTTTGATGATGTGATCGCTGAAGATGTTCCATTAGAACTTCTAGCCATGCGTGATATTCAACATCAAATTGACCTTATACCCGGAACATCATCGCCAAACAAAGCAGATGAATCCTATACAGCAAGCTAAACTCCAAAGGCAAGTCGAAGAGTTATTGGAGAGGTGTTTAATAAGGGAGAGCCTTAGTCCCTGTGCCGTACCTGCTTTGCTTGTTCCTAAGAAAAATGTCACTTGGAGGATGTGTGTTGATAGTCAATAAATCAACAAGATCACTATCAAATATCGCTTCCCAATCTCAAGGTTAGATGATCTATTTGACCAATTACATGGTTCTAAGATCTTTTCAAAGATTGATTTGAAGAGTGGGTACCACCAGATTCGTATGAGAGAAGGTGATGAATGGTAGACTGCCTTTAAGACTAGCCAAGGCTTGTATGAATTGTTGGTAATGTCTTTTTATTTGTTGAATGCTCCTAGCATATTGATGAGGCATATGATTCATGTGTTTAGATCATTCATTGGGAAGTTTGTTGTTGTCTGCTTTGACGATATCCTAATTTATAGCAAAGAGGAAGTTGAACACGGAAATAATTTGGAGAAGTTTTTTGAAATCTTAAGGAAAGAGAAGCTATATGCACAACTCAATAAGTGCATCTTTTATACTAACAACGTTTTCTTTCTTAGTTACATAGTAACTAGTGTTGGTATTCAAGCTGAGCCAAGCAAGATTGAGGCAGTCAAATTGGCCAATTTCTAGGTCAATTTCGGATATAAGGATCTTTCATGGAATGGTGTCCTTCTATCGACGATTTATCAAAAATTTCAGCACTTTGGTTGCCCCTATAACTGTGTGTTTGAAAGGAGGCATGTTCAAGTGGAATGAAGAAGCTCAAAAGAGTTTTGAATTGATAAAGAAGAAGATGACACAAGTTCCTATCCTTCAGTTGCCTAACTTTGATGTTTTATTTGAAGTAGAATTTGATGCTTCAGGTGTTGGTGTTGGAGGAGTTCTTAGCCAGGAAGGTAAACTCATGGCTTATTTTAGCAAGAAGCTAAGTTGATCTAAATTGAAGTACTCCACATATGAAAAAGAGTTCTATGTTATTATTCGCGTGTTGCAACATTGGAGTCATTATTTATTACCAAGATATTTTGTGCTATATTTTGATCATGAGGCACTAAAGTATCTTAGTCACCAACAAAAGCTCAATGCAAGACATGCAAAATGGGTAGAGTTCCTTCAGAATTTTTAGTTCGTAATCAAGCACGAGGCTGAAACCTCAATCAAGTGGTTGCTGCTCTTAATAGAAGACCATGTTTACTTTCTATGATGAAAACTAATGTAATTGGATTCGACCATATCAAGGAGCTTTATGAGGCTGATCCAGACTTTGGAGATGTTTGGAAGAGATGCTTGAAGGGTCCACAAAGAATGTTCATAATTCGAGATGGGTTTCTTTACTATGGAAAGCAGCTTTGCATACCACAAAGCTCTTTAAGGGAGTCCATTGTGAGGGAAGCACATGAGGGTGGATTAGCTGGTCATTTCGGCCATTCTAAAACATTGAAGATGATTCAACGAAACTTCTACTAGCCTAAATTGAACAAAAATGTGTTGAGGCTGATTAAGCGTTGTGAAACATGTAGAAAAGCGAAAATGCATGGGATCAATAAGGGATTATATGAGCGCTTGCCAATTCCTACTACACCGTGGGAATATATTAGCATGGACTTTGTGCTTGGATTGCCAAGGACTCAAGGAGGTAAGGATGCTATCTTTGTTGTTGTTGATCGATTCTCTAAGATGTCGCACTTTATCCCATGTAAAAAGACAAGTGATGCCTCATGTGGCTGTTTGTTCTTTAACAATATTGTCAAGTTACACGACATTCCAAGAAGCAATTTTTCTGATTGCGACACTAAGTTTCTCAGTCATTTTTGGCTTACTTTATGGGCTAAGATTGGTACAGAGTTGAAGTATAGCTCATCTTATCACACTCAAATAGATGGACAAACATAGGTAGTCAATTGAAGTTTAGGTGCATTGCTAAGAAGTTTGCTCAAGAAGAACATAAGAGAATGGGAATCCTTGCTACGACATGTTGAGTTTGCTTTCAACAAGTCTGTGAATTGAACTATTGGAAAAAGCCCTTTTAAGTGGTTTATGGTAAGATCCTCTTGGTCTATTAGACTTGTCTCCTTTTCTTAAAACCCATTATTTTAGTGGAGATGCTGATGAGAGGGTTAAGTAATTGAAAAAGTTTCATGAGAAAGTAGTACAAGAGATTGAGAGACAAACAAAGGCATATAGGAAACTAGTTGATAAGAAGAGACAACAAAAATTGTTTAACGTGGGAGACTTAGTCTGGGTATACTTGAGGAAAGAAAGATTTCCTTACCAAAAGTATCTAAAGTCGCAACCAAGAGCTGATGGTCCATTTTGTGTTGTTTAAAAGTTAGGTGACAATGCTTACAGATTGGATCTACCGGATGATTATGGGGTGTCACCAATATTTAATGTTGCTGACATTGCACCGTTTATAGAGTCTTTAGTCTTGAGGATGAGTCCTTTTCAACCAGGGAAGAATGATGCAAATCAAGAAGCTATATTAGCCTTTTGTTATTTAGCTCGCCAAAAACAAGTTCTTATATGCCCACGAATAAGTGTGTGGACGTGTATTCAAGTTCAAAAAGCCCAAAATTGATTTCAAGAAGCCAATATCATTTCCTTATTAAAATAGGATTTATTTTATTCCATTTAGAATAAGGATTGTTCTTTTAGTAGGATTCTAGTTTCTTTTTCTTGTAGAATAGGGATTTCAATTTTCTTTTCTTTAGTTGTTTTATTTCCTTATTAGAATAGGAATTGTAGTCATCAAAGAAGAGAATCTAGACCTATATAAAGGGTTCTCTTGCCTTGTAGAATCGAATTCACATTTTTGGAGGTTTGCCCTAATTTGCAATAGAGTGTTTTTCTCTATTTTGTCTTCTTGTTTTTGGTTCCAAGCAAGGTGGTGATAGTTTTTATCTTATTTTCAATTGTGTGTGGTGTTTCTTTGTCATGTTAATTGATTCCAAGTGGTGACTTTAGGAACTTGTTTAGTTCTTGATCTTTCAAGAACACGCTCCTTGATCTAAATTCATTCTTTTGATATCATAAAATCATAACTTTCATTGAACTGGTGCAGCATCAATATTTACTTGTTTTGAACGAGTAAATAGTATTTCTTATAGTTCAGATCGTCATCTTTCACCTTGTTTTTAGATCATCAGATTCTGAGTCCTAAAACTTGAGATTTGTTATTTCTTGAAAACTACCCACAAACCACGTTATTTTTCTTTCATGATCTTGATCCTTGTTGGTTGGTTCTTTGTTAACTCAAATAATCACATCATGTTCTTGAGAGAGTTTGTTCATCAGACCCTTCGGGATGCATGGCGCATAAAGTTTGAACAGCTGCGTCAGGGTACTATGACAGTGTCATAGTATGCAGTCAAATTCTGTACTTTGTGCAGACATGCACCGACCTTGGTTTTCACATTCAGAGAGCGAGTTAGAGACAGATACCCCATATCAGCATGTGGTAGAGATTGCATATAGGTTGGAGGGTATGTAGGGCCGTGAAAGGGAGGACAGGGAGGCCAAAAGGCCTCGAGGTATTGGAGGATTTACTGGTGGCCACATTGCAGCTACAGAGCTTCATGGTAGAGGCTATATGAGTCACTCATTTCATTCAGCATTTCCTGCTTCTAGTGGTGCTCCGGCTATTTCGAGGTCTCAGGTTGCCACTTTTCGCTCATCCACTTTCTGGTGCACCTCATGCACGGGGTGCCTTCAGCGGTCAGTCTAGTTGACCAGGCCTGAGCCAGTTCCAGCAACCACGCCCACTGAGAGCTTGCTTTGAGTATGGTGATACCGGTCATATGGTGAGGGACTGCTCAAGACTCAAGAGGGGTGTACCTCCACATACTACTCAGGCTCCACGGATTCAGTCAAGTCTACAGGCTTCATGGGCCGTGGTTGGTGCTCTAGTTGCCGCTCCACCCGTACAACCAGTTAGGGGTGGGGGACAGGCGGGTAGAGGTCGCCTTAGAGGGGGAGGCCAGGCCAGATTCTATGCTTTTTTTGGGTAGGATGGAGGCAGTTGCATCAGATGCAGTCATTTCCGGTATGGTTCTGGTTTTTCATAGAGATGCATCAGTCTTATTTGATTCGGGATCCACTTATTCATATGTGTCATCTTACTTTGCTCCATATTTGGATATATCTCGTGATTCTTTGAGTTCTCCTATTTATGTGTCCATGCCTGCGGGAGATTCTATGTCGTGTTTAGTTTTTATTGGTGATTTTGAGACCAGAGTTGATCTATTATTACTCACTATGGTAGACTTTTATGTTATCATAGGCATGGACTGGTTGTCGCCCTATCATGCTATTCTCGATTGTCACAAGGACCGTGACATTGGTTATGCCAGGTTCGCCACGGTTAGAGTGGAGTGGTACATTGGATTATGTTCCTAGCAGGGTTGTGTCCTTTATAAAGGCCCATCGAATGGTTGAGAAGGGGTGTATTGCATATTTAGCCTTTGTGAGGGATGTTAGTGTTGATACTCCTACCATTGAGTCAGTTTCGGTGGTGAGAGACTTCCCATATGTATTTCCAGCAGATCTTCCGGGCATGCCGCCCGATAGAGATATTGATTTTGGCATTTTTGCTGGGCACTCATCCCATTTTTATTCCATCCTATCGTATGGCGCTAATGGAGTTGAAGGAGTTAAATGAGCTGTTGTAAGAGTTGCTTGATAAGGGTTTCATTCGGTCTTGTGTGTCATCTTGGGGTAAGCCAATTTTGTTTGTGAAGAAGAAGGATAGTTCTATGCACATGTGTATTGATTATCAGCAGTTGAACAAGGTTACAGTGAAGAACAAGTATCCATTACCGCGGATTGATGACCTATATGACCAGATTCAGGGTTCCAGAGTATTCTTGAAGATTGATTTGCCGTTAGGGTACCATCAGCTGAAGATTCAGGATTCAGATATTTCGAAGACTGCCTTTAGGACTCGGTATGGTTATTATGAGTTCCTTGTGATGTCATTTAGGCTAACCAATGCCCCAACAACATTTATGCATCTTATGAACAATGTATTCCATCCATATCTTAATTCATTCGTCATTGTGTTTATTGATGACATCTTGGTGTACTCCTGCAGTCAGGAGGATCATGAGCAGCATCTAAGGATCGTGCTCCAGACCTTAAGGGGGAAGAAGTTGTATGCAAAATTCTCAATGTGTGAATTCTAGCTTGATTCGGTGGTATTTTTGGGTCATGTGGTGTCGAGTTAGGGGAACAAGGTAGACCCAAAGAAAAGTGAAGCAGTTCAGAGTTGGCCCATACCGTCTTCAGCTACTGAGATTCAGAGTTTTCTTGGTTTGGTCGGGTATTATCGCCGTTTGGTAGATGGTTTCTCATCCATTGCTGCACTTATGACCATATTGACCCAAAGGGTGCTCCTTTAGATGGTCCGAGGAGTATGAGGCGAGCTTTCAAAAGCTCAAGACTGCTTTGACTATAACCTCAGTGTTGGTGTTGCCTAGGAGTTTGGGATGTGTCATGTGTTGGGCTTGGCGTGGTGTTGATGCAAGACTGTAGGGTGGTTGCCCACACATCCATGAGAAGAATTATCCAGTCCACGACTTGTAATTGGCAGTTATTGTTCATGCATTGAAGATTTGGCAACACTATTTGTATGGTGCCCCTTGTGAGGTCTATACCGACCACCGGAATCTACAACATCTATTCAAGCAGAAAGATCTTAACTTGCGGTAGCAGAGGTGGTTAGAGTTGCTTCAAGACTATGATATCACTATTCTATATCATCCCCGGAAGACCAATGTGGTGATTGATGCCTTGAGTCGAAAGATGGAGAGCTTGGACAGTTTAGCATATCTACCGGTAGCAGAGGGGCCACTAACTCTAGATCTTTAGGCCTTGGCCGATTAGTTTGTTAGATTGGATGTTTCGGAGCCCAGCCGGGTTGTTGCTTGCATTATTTCTCGGTCTTCTTTATATGATCACATCAGAGAGCGTTAGTATAAACAATCCCTATTTGTTTGTCGTTAAGGACACGGTACAACACGGTGATGCCAATGAGGTTTCTATTGGAGTTGACGGTGTGTTCGGATGTAGGGCCGCTTATGTGTGTCCAATGTGGATGGTTAGCTCTTCCAACTTAAAGCTTCAATCATGAAATTAATTCTTCCAAATTGATTTCGAATAAACTGAAAACCAAAACTGACGACAAGTCATAATACATCATACGGAGCTGCTCATGCCCTCAAACTACCGAGTGAAGTGCAACTTTCTCAAAACGACCGATCGGGTCGTTACATTCTCTCCCACTTAAATATACGTTCATCCTTGAACATGCCCAGAGTCGTTCCAAAGCCACCAAACCGCCGTGTAACTTTGCCATGCACATACCCTGGGGTGATCCTACATCACCCTAATCCATATAAGCCTGACGAAACAACATAACTGAAGATCTTAAATTCAACCTTAGACTATAAACCTTGGAACCCAATTTCCAACATCCGAAATTTCTTACGAGACCCGAATCTCGCGTGTATATGTTGTATGAATCTGAACAGGTTGTATCAAGCCATAGCCATAACCCAAGATGTAATCACATAATATACCACACGACTAGCATACTCGTATCAATAATTCTCGATCACAGTAGCTGCTCAAAACAAACCTAGTACCGGTAATAACCTCATATCAAGTAAAACCTCATTCAAAACCTTCGCACATTGCTGATGATGAAAGAAACACACAGAAACTCATAACCACTCATCAGATCATCAAGTCATGGAGCTCTCTCGCCCAACTAGAATCCATAGCTCAAATTCTAAGCTAACTTCCAATATTACTCTCCCCAACATACCGTGCTCAAATTAGATAGCAATCATTTTAGGCCCAAAGACTTCACCTCATAAAATACAAGCTACTCTAGTGACATGCCACACCAATACTTCCTAGATCCACCAATCGTGCAATCTGTGCACTAATAGGCATCAACTCAAATGTACTCAACATGGAAAACTGACTCAAATGAGAGAACCATCCCGCAGGCTCAACAAGTACTACCACAACTGCAATAAGATGAACCCGTCATACATAGTAGAACCAAGACACATGAATCTAACACAAAGGATCGTATCCCAACATAACTCTGCTGCAATGCGTGATCCATCCAAACACTGGTCCATAGAAATACCTCAAGCCACAATGCTCAAAATCAACAACCACACGCAATTCGACATCAAGTCCACAAAGTGCATGACCATAACCATGGAGAAGAGAATAACACAATATACCACAGCCTGGAAATACCATAACCAAGGCGCAATCAACCATTCAACACCCTAATAACTCTCTTGCTCAAATTTTGCTATAAGGCCCAAACAGAACTGCACCATGTGTGCATATAACCAATGAATCACCACCCCTCATAGCATAGAAGAGCAACACATAGAACATATCAGAACACGAACAAGCTCAACTCTATCCGAATGACTCACCCCTCAACACTAACAGTTCTGAGTCAAAAAATCTGACTCGTTATAGAATGCACATCTTCATTAGGCCTACCAATGAGCCTCCAAATCAACCCTGGTCATCCAAAAATAGATAATTAACCCTCCGAAAAGTCCATAATGACCTAACCATAATGCATACTATCATCTGGCTAGCTTTGGCCACATTTTCACGGTCCACAACCACGAAATAATCTATTTTTGAGAACTCCCAATCTCCAAATTCATACAACACATGAATCATCATAGCTTATCCCAACTCCAACATTCGAATGTCTAACACATCTCTCATACACGATCATCCCATGAGGAATACTTCTATAATTCTTCCGTATCACATAGCAAAAATCTGAATATCAGCAGTTGATTAACCAGGCGAGACCGCAATACCAACAAAGCATTTGTAAGTCACAAATAATTGCACCTTCTAAAATGCGCACCTTTCTCAAGCAATACCAAAGTAGTAATATCATTAACCTAGTCATCTGAAACCGCCCATGTTGCCTAAGAAATTTATGACCTTCCCTTTAAAACTAAATTGTGACCTTGCACACGCAAATCTCAATCCCACACAGCACACCGAATCTATCATGCCATCATATGAAAAGTACGGGAATCTCATAATCAACTCTAAGTCACAAGAAGAATACATACCCGGTCAGTCGGAAACCTTCCATTTGATCCCATCCAGGAGAATATCACAATATACAACATGCTTCTCACGCCGGTAGGAAATATCCATCTCAAACAATGGTAGAAACCATCGAGAAAACTTCGAAACCTATTTGCACATAACCAAGCCATCAGAACTGAACCTCTCTAACTCGACCAAGCCACACAGGCCGCCAAATCCAAGAGTTTTACCACAAAACACATGTAAAGACTCACCACATCATAAGTACCTAAAGAACCGATCATATCCATTACCATGTTGGTCCAACCTACAACCAAACTGTCCTATTTCTCCGAGTTCCTTCTGAATTACCCTCAAGTTGACACTTCTCCTTGCCAGAACACCATGATCCTTAATCACAACTCACCCCACGAGATCCTAGCATACAACCTCACCACCCTAAGGCCCATAAATCGCTGAATTCCCTCTTAAGCACCCCAAAGCACCACAACCGAGACACCTACTTTGAAGAGACCTTCTGTGAATCTAAAGTCATTTCCTTCACCCTCCTGATACTGAAATGTAAAATCCTAAGTGATACAAGAACACTGCAAGTCCCGACACCATCTGATGCAAATCCTAGATCTTAGCCATATATAGAAATTCGGAAAATTCTCAATTGCCACATGTAAATCCTGAATTCATTATAACCTTCTCGAGAGTCCTCCACTCTGCTCAAATCTTGATTGCACCGCTCTAACAGGCTGAACGACCTGTGCCCCATTAACACGGCAACACCCAAAGAAGTAATCCACAACTCTAAGCAACCGAGTGAATCCTACTCCATGCGTACTACATCCTTCACGAATAACAACTCAATCATTCCATGATTCCCATATACCCATAAAGAGTAATACATCATGTATTCGGAAATTTTCTTGCTTAATCATCCTCAAAACCAACATGTGCAAGTCATAGTCGATCCACAAGTATGCCTTAAACTGAAACCAATACAACACATACCATGCAATGAAATCATCGATATCGGACTCCCCCACTTTGCTCAAAGCCATAGATCAAAACACTTGATAACTCACAATACCCATACTCTATTACTGTCATAATACCACTGTGTGGTTCAACTAAATCCTTCATAAACCCATGTAACAAAAACCATATAATACTTTAAATTATCTGCTAAGCTCGCATCCATCCTCGTGACAGTTAGGTCAACTTTTCCAACCAATCCAAACTCAAATGGCAACACCTATAATCCACTGGTTGAAAAGAAAGCCTCCACACAACATCATAAGGATCACACATCCGTAGATTACCCCACAGGTGATAATCCACCTGCTTAGCCTCAAACTGACTTCTCTCTATACCCTTTCACAGCCACAACTACTATGCAATCACTAAATCTTCCCGAGTCTGAACTCATTAACAAGACATGAAAATTTACTTCGTTCATAAGTGAAATAACAGGAAATAATCTCTCAAAAATATTCATAACTCAAGACTGTATGACACATCCACAGAAATCGAGCATCCAATAATCCTTCTCACATCTCAAGAAAACTCTTCCTGTCATATTCAAACCATCTGAACACTCCCTGCAGTCACATCCTACTCATCATATAGCCATCCAACCACTCATTGAGCCATAATTTCCACCCATAGGAACACTGTTGGATATATAAGTCCAAACACACATGCTCATACAACCGAAATCACCATGCTCAAGCTACAGTCAAAACTCGTCCCCAGTTCCTCCAGACTGGCCCATCATCAGCAGGCGGAAAACACATCTCGCACCTCATGTATGGAATCACAAGCCGTCAATGTACAGCTGATACCGAGCGCTCACATACACATACGAGTGAGTGGAAGGAAATTCAAGTGATATGCTTCAAGCTGAATCAATGCCGCACGATAAGGAAAAAAAGATGGGAAGTTTATCCTAAATGCCCTGTAGCCTCTTGAAGATAGGTATGGACGTCATCATACCGATCTGCAAGGCTATACTAGACACTTGCTCATGACTCATAAAATCTATGAACCTAGAGCTCTGATACCAACTTGTCATGACCCAAAATCCAACTAGTCGTGATGACACCTAACCTAACCCGCTAGGTAATCCAATTAACAACTATCCAATTTAATGAGATTTATTGAGACAAATGAATGATAAAATAACTGAACCTTTATACATTTCCCAAGGACTGGTAGTACAAATCGTGAGCTTCTAAGATTCAGAATTTGCAAAGCCGATATGAAATAAAGTATATCATCTGTTTGAAATATGCATGAACAAATTAAAATTCTAAAACTACCAAGATCAAGAGACAACTATGACCGAAACGCAGGTACATCTTCAAATCCAGTACGCAACATCAACATCCAACATCTGCACGCAAGGTGCAGAAGTGTAGTATGAGTACAACCGACCCTATGTACTAAATAAATAACAAACCTAACCTTAGGTTGAAAGTAGGCACGAGTTGGAACAAAGGTCGGAGTCCAACACCAATAGCCAACAACAGTTCATAACAGTAAAAGTCATATAAGATGTAACTCAGAGATATAATGCTCAGCTTGTTCACAGTTCCGGAAAATAGGCATGCTTTTCAAGTATATCAGTGAAAATTCAAATCTTTTATCGAAATCACCAAAATATGAGTAAGTTTGTAAAACTGTGATTTTCCCCCAAAACTTTCAATAGGTAAATGTTTCATTTTCAAATGGCATGAGGAAAATACATCTCTATGCCTACATGTCAATGTGTATGCGAAGTCATGAATGACGCAATACCGTACATCATGAGGAAAATCCATCTGTATGCTTGTATGTCAAGTGTGCATGTCGAATGCAATGCAACTTACTAATAAAACCATATACACACTCTTAGAGTATCAATTCACTCAGTCCTCCTAGTCACTCAATCCTCCCAATCACTTAGTCCTCACAGTCACTCGGTCTTCACAGTCACTCAGTCCTCCCAATCACTCAGAACTCACTCTTGGCACTCGCACTCGCACTCGGCACTCGCACTCAGTAGGTACCTCTGCTCATTGTGGGTGTGTAGACTCCAGGGGGGTAGATCCAGCCCAAGCGCTATAATAAGCCAATCATGGCATGGATCATTAATACTTGCTGCGGCATGCATCTGATCCCATCATGTATCAATAATATCTGCTGCGGCATGCATCTCGATCTTATCAATATCCTCATAATCAGGCCCTCGGCCTCACTCAATCATCAATCTCTCCTGTCTCTCGGGCTCACAATGTCATGAAAATCAGCCCAAGAATAATTATGTGATGTATCAATAAATGATAACAGAGACTGAGATATGATATGCAAATGAATGCTTATGACTGAGTATGTAATTGCAATGTACGCAAATAACTCAACAGTAGAAATGATCTCAATGGGTCCCAAAAAGATAAGCATATAGCCTAGACATGGTTTCTAATATGGATCACAACTCAATTACTCTAGCACGTAGATATTTCATAGATACAAATAAGATTAGGTAACTATACAGTACCATAGAAATAACCGAGTCACAATTCACATAGTGCACGCCCACATGTGTGTCACCTCAACACCAAACACATATCACGTAGATTAAGGGGTTCGTACCCTCAGCACTAAGTTTAGAAGTGTTACTTACCTCGAACAAGACAAATCCAATACCGATCAAGCCAAACGATACTCCAAAAATGCCATCCCGCGCGTATCAACCTCTGAACGTCTCGAAACTAGCTAAAAATAACTCAAATACATCAAATAATGCCTAAGGAAATAATTTCAAATGATAAAGGTCAAATCTTTAATCAAAAGTCCAAAGTCAACCAAAAAGTCAAATTTGGGAACATGCCTCGAAACCCAACAAAACTCACAAAATCCGACAACCCATCCAATTACGAATCCAACCATACTAGTTTCACCAAATCCGACTCCGAATCGATGTTTAAAACTCAAAAATCCACTCTATGAAACTTTAGACAAAATCCCTAATTTTTTTTCTCTTTAAAATTCACAATTCAATTACCAAAAACAAAGATAGATCCATGAAATATAATCAAAACCGAGTAGAGAACACTTACCCCAATCCATATGGTGAAAATTACTTCAAAAATCGTCTCAATCCAAGGTCTATAGCTCCAAATATAAATAAAATGACCAAACCCTCGATTTAAAGCTTCTGCCCAGCCATTTTTGCTTTTGTGAACAAATGAGCCGCTTCGGCGGACTCCACTAGCCAGCTGACCTCTTGCACCTGCGGACACTGTTCCGCTTCCGTGCAATTGCAGGCGCGAGGCTAACATACGCATCTACGAAAACTCCCAAACAAGACATCATCTGCTTCTGCGATCGAATTCCTGCGCCTGCTGACGTGCAGAGGCGCCAAACATTCCGTTTCTCCGGTTTTCCCTCATCCAGCCTTCGTTCGATTCTGTGCCCATGATACCGTATCTGCGATCATCTGTAACGACCTGACTTGTTGTTTTGAGAATTAACGTCCCATTCAGTAGCTTAAGGTCCCAGTAGCTTTATAATGTGCATTATGACTCGCATGTATGGTCGAGTTTGATTTTCGGATGATACGGGATTAAATTGAAAGAACAATTCTCATTTTTGAAGCTTAAGTGAAAAGAGTTGACCGGAATTTGACTTTTGAGCAAACAACTCCGGAATAAATTTTTTATGATTTCAACAGCTTCGTATGGTGATTTTAGACTTATGCATATATCTGTATTTGGATTTCGAAGTCCATAGGGCAATTCGGCGCATTTTGACGAAAGTTGAAAAATAGAAGATTTTTGGAAAGTTTGACCGGGAGTTGACCTTATTGATATCGGGGTCGGAATTTGATTCCGGAAATTGGAACAACTCCATCATGTCATTTATGACTTGTGTGCAAAATTTGAAGTTATTTCGGACTGGTTTGATCTATTTCGGTGCAAATTATAGAAGTTAGAAAATTTAAAAAACTCATAATTCGATTCGAGGCACGACTTGTAATTTCAGCATTTTTTGATGTAATCTGAAACCTCGAGTAGGTCCGTGGTATGTTACGGGACTCATTGGTATTTTCGGACAAGATCCCCAGTGGCTCGGATGAGTTTTAGACGGGGTTCAGATTGTTTGGCGACTTGTTGAAGCTGCTGGAATTTTTGTTGCTGAAATTGTTTCTGGGCAGCAGCTGATGCAATTGCACCTGCGGAATTATGGGCGCAGGTGCAACCTCGCAGAAGCGAGATTGGGAAGGCTAGCAGCTTACCGCAGAAGCGGGCAAGGTTGTGCACCTGCGACATCGCAGGTGTGATCACTGGTACGCAGAAGCGACACTGCTCCGCAGATGCGCGTTTGGCCATCGCTTCTGCGATTGTGCAGAATCAAAAATTCTTCCGCAGATGCGAGGCTTCAGCTGGATAGTGTGCTCCGCAATGCGCGTTTGGCCATCGCTTCTGCGATTGTGCAGAATCAAAAATTCTTCCGCAGATGCGAGGCTTCAGCTGGATAGTGTGCTCCGCAAATACGGGGTTTGTCTCGCAAAAGCGAGCTCACAGAAGCACAAAATTTGTCCGCATAAGTGTACTGGACAGAACATTTGGGATAAAAATAGGTCATTTCGTCATTTTCGTTTTGGATTTTGGAGCTCGACTTTTGGCGATTTTGGAGGAGTTCTTCATGACTTTGACTTGGGTAAGTGTCCTATATCCGAAATTGATTATGTTTTATTAATCCATAGTTATATTCATCATTTATTTCAGATTTAATTGAAGAAATTTAGAAAAATTGTGAAATCTTTCGAAAATAAAAAATGTAGATTTGGAGGATGATTTGTTATTGGAATTTGATAAAATTGGTATGGTTGAACTCGTATCGGAATGGGTGTTCGAATTTCGTAAAAGTTATACCAGGTTCCGAGATGCGGGCCTTTGTTGACTTTCGGGTTGACTTTTTAAATTGAAATTTTAAGTCAACGTTTTATTATCCAGAATTATTTCCGATAAATTTTAAAAAAGTTATATAGTTTATTTGGCTAGATTTGAGCCGTCCGGAGGTCATTTCACGCAAGAAGGCTATTTTGGAATATTGGCCTAACTTCAAAAGGTAAGCTTCTTGCCTAACCTTTAGTGGGGGAATTACCCCTTAGGTATTGAGTCTTATGTGGAAATTGTGCGATTGAAAGTCATGTACACGAGGTGACGAGTACATACTTAGCTTATATGTGCAAATTATATCGGTTAAAATTCGTAGACACCCTTATGTATTAAATTGGAAAATAGTTGGCACTTGTTAAATCTTTCATTTGCCATGACACATTCTTTACTTGCCAAGTTGCTCCTAAATGCTTATTTGGAATTATAACAATATTGTCCATTCGTGGAAACTTTTATTGTTAAGCTAAGTATTCGTGGAATTAATTTCATTATTGATTTTTATCTGCAAATAATTAATGGGAAATTCAGTTAATAAGAAGCATACATTATTTACCTAAAATTATGATTAAAGGATGTTATTTTTCTTGCTGAATTACTTTTACATTATATTGTTGTTATGAGGAATTTCATAAATATTGTGTGTGCCTTGGGCTATTTACTGTTAAATTAATTGATTTCGTTGTACCTTTAAAAATGATTGTGGCCTATGACAAATTTGTGATATGAATTATTTGTGTTGTGTTGTTGTGATAATATTCCGCTTAAATTGTTGGGTGATTTGAGTTATTATTATGTGGACATAAGGGTGGCTATAGGAGCGATAAGGGTGGCTATTGACATTGTTAGGGCGGAGGGATAAGGGTGATTATTATATGGAGTGATACGGGTGGCTATAGGAGAGATAAGGGGGGCTATTGTCAGGAATTTTTATATAATGATGTGGGGTTATTGTGTTGGTAATTTTCATGTGATGTTATGATTTTTCTTGTGTTTATTTTTAAATCTTGTGCAACTTGTCTTGTTGTTCGGTAAACTTGATAATAGTCTGATATATGTTGAAATTGTGAGCGAGTGGCTATTGTCGGGCAGATTATGTTATTGGCACCTGAACTGTCCGTGCAAATGTGATATGAAATGTGAACACGAGATGCCGGGGAAATATAATGATTATATTATTGGCACGTGAAATGTCCGTACAGATGTGATATGAAATGTGGCACGAGGTGCCAGGCAAATATAATGATTATGCACGTGAATTGTGCGTGCAGTTGTGATATGAGATGTGGGCACGAGGTGCCGTGAGTAAATGATGATTTTATTATTGGCACGTGAGTTGTCCGTGAGGTTATGATAGAAATATGGGCACGGGGTGCCGTGGGAATATGAAAATGGCTGAGACACGTGTTACGAAAATATAAAAGTTGGCTGAGACCCGTATTTTATGATTATGAAATGAGGTGTCAGAGAGTGACTTTTAATTGAAAGAATTATACCTGAAAGAATTATATTCAAAAGATTTTTTATTTGAAAAACTTATATATGAAAGATTTATATCTGAAGGACTTACATCTGAAAGGCGTATATTTGAAGAAATTGATTAATTGGTTGTACTTGTGTTCCTTATTCGTTTGAGCAATATTTATGGTGTTCTTGTTGCCCTATTATTTATATTACCGGTTGATTTTCGTTGTTATCATTGCTAGTTATATTCCCGTACTATTGTATATTGCTATATTGTACAGGTTATTTGACTATTGAGTGTTTTGACTGTACCTCGTCACTACTCCACCGAAGTTAGTCTTGATACTTACTGGGTACCGACTATGGTGTACTCATACTACACTTCTGTATATTTTTGTGCAGAGCTAGGTACTGGAGATATTATATTCGGACAGAGTTAGAGCGTGATCGCAAGGATTCAAGGTAGAGCTGCTTGGTCGTCGCAGTCCCTTGGAGTCTTTCCATTTTATTGTACTGTCAATTCTTATTCGAACAATATTGTATATTCGATCCTTGAGATCATTGCATGTATTTAGTTAGAGTTCGTGACTCGATATTACCAGTCTTGGGAAGTTGTTGTAATTATTTCCACTGTTAGTTTCGGCACTTGTATTAAATTATCAATTTAAAAAAAAGGCCCGAAATGTAATTAAAATCGGCTTACCTAGTCTTAGAGACTAAGTGCCATTACAACGCCTGTGGTGGGATTTTGGATCGTGACACCATCACACCTGCACCCATTACCCTGCAGGCGCGACCATATCAGGTCCAGCAAAACCAGCCATCTCACACGAATGGAAAAATGATCCGAAATACATCTCCATCTCACCCGAGCCACTCGGGACCTATCCGAAAATATCAACAAGTCCTATAACATAATACAAACTTATTCAAAGCCTCAAATCAAAAATAACAACATCGAAACAACGAATCGTACCACAATTCAAGCTTAAATGAACTTTGAACTTTAAATTTCCAAAACTCGCGTTGAAACATTTTAAATCAACCCGGAACGAACCCAAATTTTGCACACAAGTTTCAAATAACATAGCGAAGCTATTCCAATTCTCGGAACCACAATCCAAATCCGATATCCTCAAAGTCAACTCTCGGTTAAACTTATGAATTTTCCAAACCTTCAAATTTTCAACTTTCGCCAATTAGCGCTGAAACCTTCTAGAAATTTTCAAATGCAAATTCGGCATATGCTCAAGTCCAAAATCACCCTCCAGACCTAACGGAACCATCAAAACTCCAATCCGAAGTCAAATACTAAAAAGTCAAACTTGCTCAGCTCTTTCAACTTAATGTTTCAATCATAAAATTCATTCTTCCAAATCAATTCCGAATAACCTGAAAACCAAAACCGACGATTTACACAAGTCATAATACAACATACGGAGCTACTCATGTCCTAAAACTACCGAGCGAAGTACAAATTGCTCAAAACGACAGGTCGGATCATTACATTGTGTGTCTATGTGTGTGTCTATATATATATATATATATATACACACACTACATTGACGTTTTTGTCAATTTATCAAAAATCCCTCGATTGATTTCCCTCCCCCTTGTCACAATCACCCAAAACTCCATAGAACCTCTAGGCTAAAAGACAGAAAGCAGATATCCGTGGTTCATCTCTAACATTCCTATTTTTTCTAATTTCTTTTCGTACGATTGCAGTAGCACCTCTACCAGTTTCACTGATTCCTTAACCAGAAATTTCTATGCATGTTCTTTAATGAAATTCTTTTCCTCTAGTTTTGCATTGTTTTTTATTTTACTCTTTAATTTGTTACAACTGAAAATAAGGTATGTAAAATTATATTTTCAACTGCTCGAGTCCCAAATAGGTGAACATACTGCAGATCTGAAAAATAAATTTATGATATTTAGGTGAAAGAAACAAGAAAGAATTATGATACTTGAGTGGAATGCAACAACAGTTTAGTGTAGGCTTTCAAAACTAAACTAGAAAATACAAATGAAGATCGAGTTGTTAAACAACTCTACTCTCTGCAGTGGCATCGTATTAGGAGCTATGATAGAACGAGGAAGAGAGAGGAGGAGGCTTCTTGTCACGAGCCAAATTCCGCTTAAAGTCGTGATGACGCGTAACATCGCTGTCAGGCAAGTCAACGATAATTTACCAATTTAATTATTTAATTTTAGTTTTTTGAAATCCTGATTTTCATTAATTGTACAACATCAAATAGAATTTACCGAGTAAATGAAAGTATTTACACAATTATAACAACGAACAACCTGTAGAAATCCGGTGTCACAAGTGCATGAGCATTTTCTAAGGAATATAATAATAATACAGAATCTGCCCCGAATGTAATAAGACATAATAAAATAAATACTATAACGGAGACTCGATGGACTGCGATGCGTAGCCTGGAATGCAGCTCACATGACGTCTCTCTAGAGCAGGTGCACCTACGTGCCAAGGTGGTCATCAATGAACCGGTCAGATCCTGCACATTTAGTGCAGAAGTACAGCATGAGTACGTAAATCAACGCATACTTAGTAAGTATCTAGCCTAACCCTGAAGAAGTAGTAACGAGGGGTCGACATCAATACTTACTAGAGGTCCAAGCAATAATATAATAAACCATAACAGGTATGAGGTACACAACAATATTGAAGTAAATATGTAAATCTCAAAAAGTTTCCAATTATTCCTTTAAAGTATGAATTTTCTCAATCTTGTATTCTATCTTAATATCTCCGGAAGTTGTCAAGTGTCATCATCAAATAAACCCGAAGTACCGAATAAAATGCCGGGCATCAGTAGAGAGGTCAACTCGTGAATATTCGGGCTACAAGCGATATAATGCACGATTCTGCCGAGGACGTTCAGCCTGATCCAGAATAATGTGTACACTGCCGATGGTTGAGCGGCACGAACTACAGATGCATCTATATATTGCCAAGGCGTTCGGCCGATCCATAAGAAAGGGAAGGAAGTTACCGAATCATGCGGCACGTGTTTACAATACAGCACAAAAATGAATTTAACCTTTTCCATTTCTCAAATAGCTCATCGACATCTCAAAGTGTTAAGGCTCAGCCTAGTGTACATATATTTATTTTCAATCAATTTCATTTATAACTTCGATTAATTAAGCCAGCAACATGAGTTCAAATAATTCAAATATTATAAGATAAAACCGTAAGTCTACCCGAACATAAACATGCTTTAGCTACATACAGACTCTCATCACCTCGTGCGTACGTAGCACCCACAACTAGTTGCACATAATGATAAACATCACCTAGGGGGTAGTTTCCCCCTCACAAGGTTAGACAAGAGAACTACTTCGCTCCGAAGTTCCAAAAATCGGCTCCAAGGCCTCTCTAACACCTCAAACCAAAGCCCGTCGAACCAAAACTATCCAAACAATGTGCAAACCAGTCAAAAAATACTCTAATACCCATAATTAACCAATTTAAACAATTCTCAACTCCGCTCGAAAAGTCTATAAAAATCAACCCTCTGGCCCACATGCCTGGATTCCGAAATTTTTTAAAGATAATCATTAGCCATCACACCACGAACTCAAATATATAATTTATTCCCAATTCCATGTCTAATTTCGTGGTCAAAATTCAAAGATACCAATTTCTAGGTTTCCTACCAAAATCTCAAATTTCTACTAATTTTCATGTTCAAATCCATATATAAACCATATATTTAACTCGTAATAGGTGAAAATCACTTACCTTGCATTAGATGATGAAAATACCCCCTTGAAGAGCTCCAGAAATCGCCTAAGCCGTGTAAAAAATGGGTGAAATAAACCCAAACCCTATTTTAAAAGTCTGCCCAGCTACTTCCTTCTTCGCATTCGCGTAAGTCACCTCGCGATCGCGAAGGCCAATTGCCTCTGCCCCAAAATTTTTCTCATTGCATTAGCATCACCTAGGCCGCATTCGCGAAGCCTTGTGACCACTACCCTTTGCGTTCGCAGTCCACGAGTCGCGTTCCCGAAGGCCAATCTGCCCAGGCCCCATTCCCTATTTCATCTACGCGTTTGCGACAGCCCTATCGCATTCGCGTAGGCTGTTCCAGATCCTCTTCCGCGTTCGCGACCCCTGTGTCGAGTTCGCGAGAGTGAACAAAAAAATCAGCAGCCCAAAATCCTTCTTCGCGAACGCGGGACTCCCTTCGCGTTCCCGCGTTCGCGAAGGACAAAACCAGAACCAGCAACAGCAACAGTCAAAACAACCAGAACTGGTCCGAAACAACCCCGAAACACACCCAAGACCCCGGGACCCCGTCCAATCACACCAACCAGTTCCAATCCATAATACAAACTTGCTAAGGGCCTCAAATCACATCGAACAACATTGAAACCATGAATCGCACCCCAATTCAAGCTTTATGAACTTTAGAACTTCAAACTTCTACATTCGACGCCGAAACCTATCAAATCAAATCCGATTGGCCTCAAATTTTGCACACAAGTCATAATTGACATTACGGACCTGCTCCCACTTTTAAAATCGGGATTCGACCCCGATATCAAAGAGTCCACTCGCGGTCAAACTTTTCAAAAATCATCCATTTTTTCAACTTTCGCCATTTGATGCCGAAACAATCTACGGACTTCCAAATCAAAGTCCGGATACGCTCCTAAGACCAAAATCACCATACGGAACTATTTTCAGGCTCGAAATCCCAAACGGTCATCAATAACACCAAAATCCACCTCAACCCAAACTTAGAAAATTCTTAAACCTTCAAAATGCTAACCTTCCGTAATAAGCGACGAAATATTCCCGGGTCACCCGATACTCGACCCAAACACATGCCTAAGTCCGAAATCATCATACGAACCTATTGGAACCTTCAAATTCCGATTCTGAAGTCGTTTACTCAAAAATCAAACCTTGGTCAACTCTTCCAACCTAAAGCTTCCGAAATTAGAATTTTCTTTCCAAATCAACTCAAAACTTTCCGAAATTCGATTCCGACCACACGCACAAGTCATTATACCTAAAGTGAAGCTACTCAAGGCCTCAAACCGCCGAATATCGCGTTATGACACAAAACGACCGGTCAGGTCGTTAAGCTTATGATGGGAAAGTTAATAGAATACTAATTGAACTGGGGGAACTTTTAGATGAAAAGACAAAAAACCCATATACTAAAAGAAAAGTAGCGGTATTTTGAGTAAATCAAATATGCATACATTGCTAACCTACTACAATTATGAAGTATGTTAGCTATATATATATATATATATATATATGTATGTATGTATGTATATACACGATCCTCAATAAATTGATCGACTTTTATGTCCTTTAAAACATAATTCTATGTTGGATAAAATTGTAACTTAAAACTTGGACTAATATTAATTTGCACCGAATTCTGATCATAATCAAATTTAATCGGACTTAGAAGTAAAGTTTTAAAAGGATAGTACGATTTGGAGTTGAGATAAAATTTAAGAATCATAGAAGAAGATTAATTCAATTAAAATTAATTATTTAACTTTTATAGACCAATTGTAGGTCTTGTTGAAGAGAAAAATATGGGATATCGGCTCTCTCTGTCATTCTCTCAAAGTCACAGATAATGTCCTTTTTGTTGGTAAGATTTTGTAAATATTTTATCTATTGTAATGGCATGCAAGGAAAGATTAATTACAGGCGATAGAAATATTACATGAAGTAAGAAACACGCATTTATCTCTACCATTCCAATTATTTGTGTGACTTTGTTTTCCTTTACTTCCATTCAAGTTTATGGAAGATTTGTACTGCTGATTTAATGTTTTTATTTTTGTATGATTTAATTAAAATTATTTTCGCAGTGAAGGAAACAAAGTCAATTCGATCTCGATATTATATTGTTCATGACTCAAAAGATAGAGCAGGTAATTAATTACTTTGTCATCACAAAGGATTTGTAAGGTTTTTCTTTTAGTTCAACATTTTTGGATAAAACTTAGTTTGTGATGCAACATGGCGTATATTGCACTAATCATTAGTAAATTTTCTAAGAAGTAAAGCTCATATCTTGTCCAAGCCAATCAAGCAAAAGACAAGGAAAGAATAAAATATTTTGATGCATTAATATCTTAAAGTGTGCTAATTATGTGGGAAACAAATCGGTAAATTTCATTATTTAGACTCAAAAATAATTGTCCTGCTTAACTAATAATAGATATTGCTTACGAATTCAGTACTCGGTATTAGTAGCCATCTGATATTCATCAAGATATAGTATATATATATATATAGGGCGTGTGAATATAATTTTGATTTCAATGGAAGACTTTTATCGTACGACCTTAAGCGTTGACCGGAATTCAGGAAAAGTTTGAACGTTTGGTTAAAGTATATTTTGCTCATATTAATTATTGATTGAATATTTACGTGTAATTATTAAACAAACTAAATATTTACGTGTAATTATTAACGTGCAACACAAGTTCATAAAAATTAGTATATATAAAAGCATGAATACGATGTTAATAGACAAAAAATATCCCTTTTAACACTATTCTTGACAATAGATTTTAGGGTTACTTTTGTCAAAAGAGTAATAATCAAATTCTAACAAACTATAGTAGTTCCATATGAAATAGACTTCTTATCAAACCGAGTTGGGTCTTTCGAGTGCTTTGTTTAGTATATGTTTTCCTAATTTGTTTACTGTTCTTTTAGGTTTTCGTTTATTTGTTTTTACTTTTGACAAAGCAAAAAGTAATCTGATAACTAAAATAATAAACTGATCAAAAAAGTATAGCAAAGTAAAATAAGTTATTATTCCTGTCAAGTCAAAATTGTAACCAACTAATTTATAATCTTAGAAAGCTAAAGTGTTTTTTTATATAAATAACTTCGTATAGGATAAAATTATAATATTTAAAGATTTAAAGTTTACTAATAACATAGTTTTTAAAAATTTATGCTGAAATTTATAACAGAGTTTTATTTAATTAAAGATTAATTTGATGTTGAATAAATTATAATAATTCAGGTATTACTCAATACATAGGACTTTTAATTCAACTAAAAACGGTTATTTGACTACAACTGTGATATTTTAGTATAACATACAGCTTTCCCCTAGACCTACGTGGCAACTCCGAATATGGCAGTATTGTTTTAGATTTAAAAGGCTATTTTTTTTTCTTTTAATTGGGGAAAAGAAATTAGAGGTAAGTCTCCCCTAAATTTATTTTAGTTCTTTTTAGATGATCTGGTGTCCGGAGATGTTTGAAAAACAACAGAAGATATGCTATGAGATTGTTAATAAACATATCACGAAGGAAAATGAGAAAAATGAATGAAACAAAAAAATACATACCAATTACTTAAAACCACCACTAGATTATTGATTTAGGGAAAAAAGGGGAGAAGATTGAAATTACAAAACGAGAAATCCTTATCCGTTCAAATAGAGTGCAACATTCCAATATTAGTTTTTCATTACAAAATTTTGAAAGATTATTTTAATATAGTCATAAAATCTCAAAAATCTTGTGATTGAATGAACAATTGGGTAAAATATTTATATTTAATAGTCAATTTTATTATATTACTTAGTAAGCGCAACGATCCGGTCGGTCGTTTCGAAAGTTGTAGCCCCCTTCCCTCATTTACTGCTCCATTTGTGCTTATAGCTGTTATGTGATTTACCGGGTTAGTCGGTTCTGTACAGGAGAGATTTCGGAATGAATTGAGATACATAGTCTCAAAGTTGGAAGCTTAAGTTGAAATGGTTGACCGGATGTTGACCTATGTGTAAACTTTACTCCGAAATGGAGTTATGATAGTTCTGTTAGCTCCGTTGAGTGATTTTGGACTTAGGAGCGTGTCTGGATTGTGATTTAGAGGTCCGTAGTTGAATTAGGCTTGAAATGGCGAAAGTTGGATTTTTGGAAAGTTTGACTGGGAGTGAACTTTTTGATATCGGGGTCGGATTGGAGTTTCGGATGTTGGAGTAGGTCCGTGGCGTCATTTGTGACTTGTGTGCAAATTTTGGGGTCAGTTGAATGCGATTTGATAGGTTTCAGCGTCATTTGTAGATATTGAAAATTCCTTAGTTCATTAGGCTTGAATTTATGAGCGATTCGTGTTTTTGATGTTGTTTGAGGTGATTTGAGCGATCGACTAAGTTAGCATGATATTTTAGGACTTGATGGTATGTTTGGTTGAGGTCCCGGGAGCCTCGAGTTAATTCCGGGAGGTTAATGGATCAAGAATTGGAGTTGTGAGGTTGCTGAAGCTGTAGTTCTTCTAGTGTGATCGCACCTGCGAGGGTCTTGGCTGCAGGTGCGGCAGGTAGTGCGCAGGTGCGGAGTTGGAGGATGTTAGCAGAAGTCGCAGGTGTGATGGGATTTTCGCACCTGCGATTGCGCAGATGCGACGTAAGGGTCACAAAAGCGCGGAGTGAAGGAGTTGAGGGGCCAGGGGTTTTCCATAGGAGCAAACGAGTAGGCGCAGAAGCGCGTCCGCAGAAGTGGATATTTGTGTGCAGGTGCGATGGCTGGGAGTTAAGTGACCTCCACAAATGCGGATATTTCACCGCAAAAGCGGAACCGCAGAAGCGTATTTTGGACCGCAGATGCGGTTTGACTTGGTAGAACATATAAATTCAATGGTTCACGATTTTTCTTCATTTTGGATGTTTTGTGATTGGTTTAAGGTGATTTTTGAGAGGGTTTTTGAGGAGATTCTTGAGGTAAGCTCCTTGTGTTCATTTTTATTCAATAATCTTGTTTCCCCATTGATTTTCCCACCTAGATTGTGTAGTTTTTAGGTGAAATTGGGGGGTTTGAGGCTAGGGATTTGGAAAGATGATTTGAGGGATTTGGTTGGCGATTTGGTGTTAGATTTTGATAAAAATTGTATGGTTGGACTCGTGGTTGAATGAGCTTTTGGATTTTGTGACTTTTGTCGGATTCTGAAACGTGGCCCGGGGAAAGGCTTTGAGCCGATTTCGGATTTTTTCTTAATAACTTTATAATTTTTAGTGAAATTGATTCCTTTAGCTCGTGATGATTGTATCGAATTGTTTGTGGCTAGATTTGAGGCATTCAGAGGTTGATTTGCGTGGAAAAGGCGTATTGGAGTAAAGATTTGCTTGGATTGAGGTAAGTAGCAGTTCTAAAGCTGGTTCCGAGGGTATGAAACCTCGTATTATGTGTCTTGTGGATGGGTTGGAGGTGAGCACATGCTAGGTGACGGGCGTGTGGTCGTGCACCGTGAAAATTGTGACTTGGTCCGTTCCGTGAAACTGTGAAGTTGAGTAATCTGTTGTTAGCTATATGCTCTTCATGCGTTATAGAAATTTGACTGCAAATCATGTTGGAAATCATGTTTAGACTAAATGTTGGTACTGTCGGGACCCGCATAGGTCGTGTACTTGTTGAATTATTTGCTAATTGCCGTCTTGTACTCAGTCACGTTTTTACATGCGTATCATATCTCAGTCTCTTCTTGTTTTTTTGTTGATACATTACATCGTTTCTGTTTGGGCTGATTTTTATTATTTCTGAGAGCTCGAGAGACTGGAGAGGTTGGTGACTGAGTCAGGGCCTGAGTGCCGAGCTGTGAGTGATATGTATATATGTAGATCGAGTTGCACGCCGCAACGAGCTTTAGGGTTGTATATATGTGGATCGGGTTGCACGCCGCAACGAGTCTTAGGGTTGTATATGTGTGGATTGGGTTGCGCGCTGCAACGAGCCTTATGGCTATATATATATATATATATATTAATGGAATCGGGCTGCACGCCGCAGCGATATAGCGCTTGGGCTGAAAAAGCCTCCCCCGGAGTCTGTACACATCCCCAGTGAGCGCATATACCTATTGAGTACGAGTGTTGAGTCTCGAGTACCGAGTGCTGAGCTATTGGGAAAGATTGAGTTGCTGTCGCCCTGAGAGGATGCTCTTGATTTCATTATTGTTGCACTTATCTGCCATATATCACTGTCTGGAGGTTTTCTAAAAGATTGTATATACTATTTTGCTTGAACTTGATATGAGATAACTGATTTGGTCTAAATTGTCGAAGTCGAAAGCATGCCTATTTTTCCTATGTTGAAATTACTGAAATTGAACTATAATTGCAGAGCTCATCACTACTTTCAGTTCTTTATTTAGTATTGTTACTTACTGAGTTGGTTGTACTCGCGCTACACCCTACACTTCGTGTGCAGATCTAGGTGTTTTTAGACACAGTGGATGTTGATTCACTGCGCAGTTGACCCTTCGGAGACTTCGAAGTAGCTGCCCGGCGTTTTCGCATACCTTGTTTCTCCTTCCCTATCCTTCCACTTATTGTCTTTAGTTTTGGATTTTGATAGACAATATTTCTCTCAGACTTGTAATATTTAGATGCTCATGTACTCAGTGACACCCCGATGTTGAGAGTTTCCGCGTTGTGCTTTGGATGTTCTATCCTGTTTATAAGAAGTTTTCACTATTTAAACTGCATAAAAATCTATTTTATTTAAATTGTTGGAATTGATTCGTAAATATCGATTTGCTTAGTACCAAGTTAGGCGCCATCACGACAAACTAATTTTAGGTCGTGAACAAATATATAATTCTAACAAAATATATATAGTTACGACTGTACTACTGGAAAAGGAAAATTTGATAAATTATTTGACATCACAGAGTATAAATCGAATCATGTTCAACGAGTATATCGGGGCGTATCCTCTATCGAATATATTGAAACAAAGAAAGAAAATCTCTATTTGGTTGAACTAGCTGCCAACAAGGCATATTTAGTATCTATACTCAAAAAAAAATTATTTAACTTTTAAATTTAAGTTATTACTCCCTCTTCATTTAATAACTTACTTATTGCTAATGGAAGAATTTTTCAAAACTTTCAAAACTGCCAAAAAAAGTGGTTAGTAGGATCAGATACAGTAAAACCTCTCTATAACAACATTATTTATTCTGATATTTTATATTTTTTTTATAGTGAATGACTGTTATATACCTATAACAACATTTAACATTTAAATATATTTTGACTGTTATAAATAAAAATTATCCCAAATTTTGTTTCCCTATTTTAATGTTACATATAAAAGATAAAAAAAATATCCAAATTTAATATCTCAAAAAATTTGCATGTTTCACTAATTAAATATTAAGGAAAGCTAATATATTATTAATGGACCCACAATTAAACGCATAAAGATTAAACTCTAAGTCACACATTTTAAAGCTACTAGAAAAATAAATTCTTTCAAGATTGATTAAAAAACTTTGCAATTGTAGCTTCTTTCTTAGATTCCAGTTCCTTACTAGCGATATAATGTTTGAATTGGCGAATATTAATGTCCAAAATTTTAGCGTAAAGGAATCCGATAGCTTTCCCTTGAAGACAATCTAAGTGCTTAACAGTTGAATCTTCTATCTTGGCATTTGTCCAATAGAAAAGATATCATGTACAAAACTGTAAGTCTTATATATTATGCAAGACGAAAACTTTGTTCAATAGAAAAAATTGTGTGCATATTTTTAGAATTATTATTAATAATCCTAGAAATTCTATATGGTTCTATAGAGGGGTCATTTTGCAAAGACCGTTGTACTATAAATATGGCCGTTGCAATTATAAATAAAAAATTATTATAGAAAGATAAAATATAACTTAAAAAATTAATTTTGAAAAAAACTTAACTTTTATAATAAATGACTGTTATATAGAAATATTGTTATAGAGATGTCTGACTGTAATAACATTTCCGGATACTTAGGTGAGACAGAACCTTGGTCTTTCAAAATACTATAACTTTCCAAAATTTCTGTGCCACTATATTGGTGCAGTAATTCAACTGATGTTAGAAAGTTGCAGGAACATATTATGAAAACATATTAAACGGCTTTTGAAGTAAAGAAAAATACAACTCATCTAATAATTAACAATAATTTAATGCGTAGTGAAAAGCATTAGATATTTTTTTAGAGGGTACGATAATAGTGTATTAAAATATGATACACTTAAACTTGATCAAGGGTAAGATGATAATGTTTCATTAGAATACAGAGAAATTTACATGTGAAAAGTTTCAATGCACTATCAAATTAAACCTTTATCAATAATATGAATGTTCTTTATCACGGGCTTGAAGGAACTAGAAAATATTCCTACATTGTGCTTTTGTTGCAAAATCAGGAGGCATGATAGTCTTAGCAATATCAACAAGTAATATAATAATAGCGATTGGATCGGGGGGTTATACGACTCACTCAAAATCTGACACATATTTTTAAATACTTGAGACACCATCATAAATATGTAAAAACAGAGTGATAATACTAAATCGACAAGAAAAGCAAATTGATAATCTGGGTTGAAGCACCAATAGTGAAGTGTGAGATGATCAAAATAATTGTCATGAGCTTTATAAATATATAATGTAGGACGATGAACTATTTAACCAAAAAAACATGATTTTTGAAGGTGATTTTCGTTAAATACTTCTAGTAATTCCCAAGTTGATGAAAATATAGACTCTAAATGCTAGCTTGATAAAATCAAAATTGTATTATGAAATAAAAGATTAACAAAAGAAATACCCGAGCAAGAACAAATTCAACATACAATTAGAGATGACTTGGTCCTTCTTCAAATCAACTGGTATTCAAGTCCAATGGTAATAATAGTGCAAAAGATTGCTCAATAAGAGATATATTTTTATCACTAAATAAAAGTGCAAGTTGTGAGAAATACATGACTGAAAGAGTTATCTTAGCTAATAGAAATGAATATATCGATCAACTAAATGAAATGTTGATTGCGAATATTTTTATTTTTATATAATTCTTTAAAGATTTAATTTGTTATATTATATAAAAATTGACAAAAAATTTACGTGCAATGTACAAACATAGAAATTAGTATATTATAAAAATATGAATACAATGTTGATTGACTAAAATAGCCTTTCAAAAACTAAATTTAATTACATGCCAATTAGGATATAACTGTAATCACAATTAATACTAGAGTTACAAGTCAATGCACAGTCCAAATCAAGATCTAACATAAAAACAAAAGAAGCAGAGAAACATAGAGTAATTGTAGAGTCCACATCAGGATCTAATATGAAATTGAAGAAACTACGGCCTTTAAATACCTTTATTAAACTAGCTAGGAGTTAAATCATTTTTCGGGGTAATGAAAAAGGAGTTGGTGTTACTTGGTGCTTATGCGTTAGGTCCTCTGTTCTCTTATTTGTGTCTAATCCAATGATGGGGATCGTCCCGTGCCTTTAGTGAGTTCAATAGAATTTCTTTACTTTAAGAAGATCTAATCGCGTTACAACCTAAAATCCAACTAGTCGTGGTGGCATCAAACTCAACCCGCTAGATAAATCAATTAACAACTATTCAATTTAAGGAGATTTATTGAAACAAATAATGATAAAATAACTGAACCTTAATACATGAGGAAAAATATATCTCTATGCCTGTATGTCAAGTGTGCATGTCGAATGCAATACAATATAGAGAATAACCATATGCATACTCTCAGAGTATCAATCTACTCAGTCCTCCTAGTCACTCAGTCCTCACAATTACTCAATTCTCCCAATCGCTCGGCACTCATGCTTGACACTCGCACTCGCACTCGCACTTAATAGGTACCTGCTTTCTATGTGGCTGTGCAGACTCCGGAGGGGATCCTTCAGCCCAAGCGCTATAATGAGCCAATCATGGTATGAATCTGCACGGACAACTCACGTGTTGCACGGACAACTCACATGCCATGGTATCAATATCAGGATCCGCACGGGCAACTCACGTGCTGCACGGACAATTCACGTGCTATAATATCAACATATGGATCCGCACGGATAACTCATGTTCTGCACAGACAACTCACATGCTACGGTATCAACAACCTCACAATCAGGCCCTCGGCCTCACTCAGTCATCAAACTCTCTAGTCTCTCGGGCTCACAGCACTCCTGCTAAGCAGGCCAAATCAATGATATGAGATGTGACAACATACAATGATAGAGACTGTGACATGATATGTAATGGTGAATACAACTGAGTACATAAATGCAGTTAATCAAATAACTCAACAGCGAGGAACGACCACTATAGGCCCAATAGAGCCAGCATATAGCCTAAACATGATTTCAAGTATAAATTACAGCTCAAGTGCTCTAACGCATAGAGTATAGTAAAAACGTTCAGATAGGCTAGCTACACAATTCCATGGTATCGACTAAATCACAGTTACTATGGTGGACGCCCACATGCCCGTCACCTAGCATGCGCGTCACCTCAACATCAATCACATAGCACGTAATTCGGGGTTTCATACCCTCAGCACCAAGTTTAGAAGTGTTACTTACCTCGAACAAGCCAAATCCAATACCGAGTAAGCCAAGTAATGCTCCAAAAATGCCATCCCGCATGTACCGACCTCCGAACGGCTCGAAACTAGCCAAAAGCAACTCAAATACATCAAATAATGCCAAATGAAACCAACCTAATTGATAAATGTCAAATCTTTAATCAAAAGCTCAAAATCAACCCAAAAGTCAACACGGGCTCGCACCTTGAAGCCCGGTGAAACTCACAAAATCCGACAACCCATTCAATTACGAGTCCAACCATACTAGTTTCACTCAAATCTGACCCTGAATTGGCATTTAAAACTCGAAAATTCACTCTATGAAATTTTAGACAAAACCCCCAAATTTCTCTCTTGAAACCCTCGATTCAATGCCAAAAATGAGCATAGATTCATGAAATATAATAAAAAATTAGTAGAGAACATTTACCCCAATCCACATGGTAAAATTCCTCTCCAAGGTCGCCCAAACAGAGATCCAAACTCCCAAAAATGTAAAATGAAACGACCAAGTCTCGAAATATAATCTGCCCAGCTTCATGGCATTTGCGATCAAATCGTCGCATCTGCGACCCCCGCTTCTACTGTAAGTATTTTGCTTTTGCGAAGAATCCCTATACCAGCAGCCATCGCTTCTTCGATCTCCTACCCGCTTTTGCTATCGCGCTTCTGCGCATATTGAACCGCGCTTGCGGTCGCGTAGATGCCCCATGCACCCGCACCTGTGACTCTCACGCCAAGCTGTCCCTGTTCACTTATGCGAAGAAGACCCCACATCTGCGACATCGCTTCTTCGACCAATTGTACGCAGATGTGGCCACACCAGAACCAATAGCCTTAGCCAAATGCACCATACGACGAAATGGTCAGAACCTCGCCGGAAACTCACCCGAGCCCCTCGGGACCCCGTCCAAATATATCAACAAGTCCCATAACATAACACAGGCCTACTCGAGTCCTAAAACCACGCATAACAATATCGAAACGACGAATCGCGCCTCAAATCAAGCTTAATGAACTTTTGAACTTTCAACTTCCAAAACCCGTGCCGAAACATATCAAATCAACCTGAATGAAATCAAATTTTGCACACAAGTCCCAAATGACGTAACAAAGCTATTCCAATTCTCAGAACCACAATCTGAATCTGATATCCTCAAATTCAACTCTCGGTCAAACTTATGAACTTTCTAAACCTTCAAATTTCTAACTTTTGCCAATTAACACCGAAACCTTCTAGAAATATCCAAATGCAAATTCGGGCATACGCCCAAGTCCAAAATCACCATCCGGACCTAACGGAACCATCAAAACTCTGTTCTGAGGTCAAATGCTTAAAATTCAAACTCGGTCAACTCTTCCAACTCTAAAGTTTCAATCATTAAATTCATTCTTCCAAATCAATTTTGAATAACCTTAAAATCAAAACTGATGATTCACACAAGTCATACTACATCATACGATGCTGCTCAAGACTTCAAATAGCTGAAAGGAATGCAAATGCTCAAAATGACCGGTCGAGTCGTTGCATCCTCCCCCACTTAAACATACATTCGTCCTCGAACGTGCCAAGAGTTGTTTCAAAGCCATCAAACCGCCGTGTTACCTTACCATGCACATAGCCGGGGGTGATCCCACGTCACCCTATTCCATATAGGCCAACAACATAGCTGAAGATCATTACTTCAACCTTAGCCGGTAAACCACAGAATCCAATTTCCAACATCCGAAATTTCTTACAATACTCGAATCTCGCACCTACACACTATATAAATCTGAACAAGTTGTATCGAGCCATAACCATAACCCAAGATGTAATCACATGATGTACCATATAACTCAGATGCCTATAGCAATATCTTTTGACCACAGTAGCTGCTCAAAACACACCCAATATCGGTAATGAACCTCATATCAAACCAAACCTCGTTCTAAAACCTTCGTATACTGCCGATTATGAAAGAAACATGTCGAAACTCTTAACCACTTATTAGATCAACAAGCCATGGAGCTCCCTCTTTCGACAAGAACCATAGCAAATTTCTAAGCCGATCAGCGACATTATCCTTTCAAATATACCGCAATCAAATGTGATAGCACCAAATTCTAGATCCGACGACCTTATCTTATCAAATACAAGCTACTCTACTGACATGCCACACCAATATACCTAGAGCCACAAATCGTGCAATTCGTGCACCAATACGCAACAATTCAAATGTACTCAAACATAGAAAATGACTCAAACGAGAGAACCGTCCCGCGAGCTCAACAAGTACCGCCATAACGCAATGCTAAATAACCCATCACACCCCGTAGAACCATAACACATGAATCTAACACAGAGGACCATATCTCAGCATAACTCTGCTGCAATGCGTGACCCCATCCAAACACTGGTCCATATGAAGTACCTCAGCCACCATGCTCAAAATCCATAACCAAGCGCAATTCGACATCAAGTACCCAAGGTGCATGACCATAATCATGGAGAAGCAAATAACACAATACCACAATCCGGAAAGAATATAACCAATGCGCAATCAATCATTCGACACCCTAATGCCATCTCGCTCAAATTCCGCCATAAGGCCCAAATAGAACCACACCATGTGTGCATATAACCAACGAATCACAACCCCTCGTGGCATAGAAGGGTAACTCATAGAATATATCAGAACATGAATAAACTAACCTCTAACCGAATGACACATCCCTCAACAATAGCAGTACGAAGTCAACTAGTCTGACCGCGTGCAGAATACACATCCTTCTTGGGCCTATCAATGGACCCCTAATCAACTCTGGCCATCCACAATAGATAAATAACCCTTTGACAGTCCACAATGACTGAATCATAACATTTACTATCATCTGGCTAGCTCTGGCCACAACTTAACAGTCCACAACCATGAAACAATTTGCTTCTGTGAACTCCCGGTCTCCAAATCCATAGAACACACGAATCTCCATATCTGATCCCAACTCCACCGCCCGAAAGTCTAACACATCTCTCATACACGATCATCCCACGAAGAATACTTCTATAATTCTTTCGTGCCACATAGAAAAATCTGAATATCAGCAGTTGATCAACTAGGCGAGCACCGCAATGAATCATCCGTAAGTCAGAACACAATGCACCTTCTGAAATGTGCACCCTTCTAAGGAATTACCAAATTAGTGCTGACATCCAAAATCGTTTATTCTACATAAACTCATGGCCTTCCTTTAAAACTGAATCATATACTTGCACATGCAAATTTCAATCCCACACAACACCGCATCTATCATGACATCATATGAAAAGTACGAGAATCTCATAATCAACTCTGAGTCACAAGCAAACTACATACTCAATTAATCAGGAACCATCCATTTGGTCTCACCCAGGAGAAAATCATAACACGTAACATGCTCCTCATACCGGTCGAAAATATAAACCTTGAACCGTGGTAGAAACCATTGAGAACACTTTGAAATCCATTTGCACATAACCCAACTAATAGAACCGAATCCCTCTAACTCAACCAAGTCGCGCGGGTCACAAAACCCAAGAGTATTGCCACCAAAACATCTGTAGAGCCTCACCACATCATAAGAATCAAAAGGACTGAGCAAACCTTTACCATACTGATCGAACCTATTGCTAGGTTGTCTTGTTTCTCTGAGTTTCTTCTGAATTGCCTTCAAGTTGATACTTCTCCTTGCTAGAACACCACGATCCTTATCCAAAACTCACCTCAAGAGGTCCTAATATAAAACCACACGCCTTAAAATCCATAAGTCGCTGTATTCCCTTTTAAGCACCCAAAAGTACCACAACTGAGACACCAACATTGAAGAGATGTTTCGTGAATTCAAAATTGTTCTTTTCCTTTCTTATACGAAAATGTAGAATCCATAGTGATATAGAAATACCACGAGTCTCGACACCATCAAATGTAAATCTCATATCCTAGCCATATACAAATCCGAAAAAATTCTCAATTGCTATATATAAATCTTGAACCCCTTAGAACCTTCTCAAAAGTCATCCATTCTGCTCAAATCTCAAATGCGCCGCCCAAACGGGCCAAACAACCTGTGCTCCATTAGCACAATAACACCCAAGGAAGTAACCCTACCTTAACACAACTGATCAAATTCATACTCCATACGCACGACATCCCTCACACATAACAACTCAATCATTCCATGATTCCCATATACCCATAAAGTGTAACATAACGCGTATCCAGAAATCTCTTTACTCGAGTCATCCTCGCTCTTGACCTCTACAAGCCATATCTGATTCACAAGTATGCCTCAAATCGAACACAGTACAACACATAACCATGCATTTAAATCATCGATAGCAGACTCCCCCACTTGGCTAAAAGCCATAGAACAAAACATTCGATAACACATAATACTCCTACTCTATTACTGACATGATCCCGCACCGAAATTCAACTCAATCCTTTATAAGCTCATGTAACACAAACCATCTAATACCTCAAATCATCTGCAAAACCTCGCATTATCCTCGTGATGTCAAGTCGACTATGTCACGACCCAAGCCGGAGGGCCGCGACTGGCACCGGACCCTACTCAACGGGCACCGGCGTACCCTTCATCTAACTTTCCTTATTATCTATAAGGCTTGTCATATGCATATAATCTCGAACAATAATTATAATGATACGTGACATTATACCATGATACGATCATACTTATATACATAATATAGCCAACAAGACTGCAATGCAGAACCATAAAACAAATTACATACGTTTGCCGACAAGGCAATTCGACTGTACATAAGTCAACCCATCACTTGTCTATGCATAAATTGACACTTGTCTATGAGCCTCTACAAAAACGTACATAATGCAACCTACGTCGGAACAGGGCCCCGACATGCCCATAATGCCTACAACAAAATGCATACCAAGACTGTGGCAAGTCCGAAGGATGGATCTCGCCAATATCTGCTGAACTGAGTAGCCTACTGTGGTGGGGGAGCTTCGTCTATCT